>CM045760.1:73459424-73677385 GCA_025200525.1 Camellia lanceoleosa | reverse complement strand
TCGATCGAATTTCATCGATTATTCATCTCTGTAATGACATCTTAGCGTATTTCGATTTTTGATTTCGAAGCTCTCTTCTCTCGATTGCGAAGGCGCACTATTTGTTGATTTAGTTGTTGATTTTCGTTCAGTGCGAATCGAGGCATTACATAAGCGGAGATCGAGATAATCGGGAGAAAAGCGAAAGGTTCCGGATCCCCACCCTTTTCTGCCTCCCTCTATATATGACTCATCGTGCATCTGATTAAGTGATTCTATTTTTCTTTAAAGTGTTGGTTGTTTATTCTGTTTTGTTTGTGTTGGTTCGATGATTTTATATATATATACTATAACCCTCTTCTTTTTGTTGATTTGGTTGTTGCTTAAGTTTTGATTACGTAATGTCAATAGTATTGCTCTTTTGATGATTGATGTTTTGTTTGTGTGAAATGTTTTGTTTGGTTATGATTTGATGTTTTAAATTGTCAGTAATGTTCTGAATCTATCATGTTGTAGCCATGCTTTTGATGGACAACGACTTCTTGCAATCTCACTTAGAAGTGAGGTTTTGAAAATTTGACATCTCACGGTTTTATCACTAAAATCGGTTTGTAGATGCATAGTGAATTTGAGGTAGTTTGCTATTTGAATAGCGAGAATAACAAGTTATTTTAAGGTTAGCAGTTAATATTTTCATGTTCTTGATCTTCGCTAGTTGACTTGGTTTTATCATGAATTTGCCAATGTTCAATGATCCACTAATCTAGTTATAGTTGGTAGTGATAGTGTTAGAATCAGTTTTTGTAATTTGAGTTATTCAAACTTGAAATCGATTTGTCAGCAATCTGAATTACTGTGAACATATTGGTGATTTTTGAAATACATGTGAACTAACGACCTATGTTCCAATCAACTACCTTAGGTTGTTTTGCTAAAACAGAAAACTAAGTAAAAAAATGTTTTAATGTTTGACAAGATGGCTGAAACACTAAAAGCAATGGACTTTTAAAATAAAACATAAATTAAATATTTAAAGATAAATCAAAGGTGTCAAAAACTAAAAAACACCTTCCTGTATAAAGAGTATATCAAAGGCATTTATGACATGTCATCCTATTCCTTGGCAAAGACAAAAACATCTTAGCTTTGACTGATCCCTCCTTGGAGAAATCTAGCCTTTTTCCCTTTCCCATTTGATGTCTTTAGCTTCCATTGTTGTTGGTGAGTTGGACTCTTCAAGAAGCTTCAGACAAGGAAGAGTAAGAAAGAGAAAGAAAAAATTCTTCTCTGTTTTCTTGGGAAAATAATGTGAAGGAAAACTTTTTCAAGGCTACTCTCTCCCTGTTGTTCACACACACACACACACACACACACACACACACACACACATATTGGGGGCTTGAAGAGGAAGAATAAGATTCTGTCAAAAGGATTCACACAAAGTTGAACATAAGCTTGGTTAGAGGAAATTTCAATGTGAATTAATTGTGAAAATGTTATGAATTCTTATGTATGGTCATCTTTCTTTCATTTAATTTGTTAAAAAAAAACTTTTATTTATGACATAATAGACACCAATATTTTAGTATCAAAAGCTAAAATTGAATTTCATAGTAGCTAAGTCAAGCGACCTCTAGTTTAGTCAAAAGCTAGATTTAGTCAAATGCCACTAACAAAGCTCATTGAATTAACTCACTTATCTATTTTGGATTGAATTAACACAAATTTTATCAATCAATGAGAAACTTCGCTTCTTTTGGCTCTTGCTTTTAAGATTTTTTTTTAAAATTTTTTTGGGTAATAGATCTCAATATTCTATACATGTAAGAATTTTGGGCATTGTATTGGATTAATGACAAGTGATTTGGAGTGCTTTGCTAGTGATTTGGTTTTAGTTTTGGTTTGACAAAGGTACACACAAAATGTTTAACAGGTTGAGACTTGGAAATGGTTTCATCAAGAAATATTGCTACTACTACTAATAGTAGTGGTATTGTTTACCTATTTCTTTGCCTTTTTCTTCTTTGAAGTTAGCTTCTATTTTCTTCTAAGGTGTGTAATTAGGCTCTGTTTGTGATGTTTCATGAGCTTGGTGGATACTCGATGAAAATTTGAAGTTCTTTCCTTATCTCTTTAAA
The DNA here is from genome assembly GCA_025200525.1 of Camellia lanceoleosa. Classification (NCBI taxonomy): domain Eukaryota; kingdom Viridiplantae; phylum Streptophyta; class Magnoliopsida; order Ericales; family Theaceae; genus Camellia; species Camellia lanceoleosa. The sequence goes on along the minus strand of CM045760.1, from coordinate 73,675,268 downwards.
ATTATATGCGGTGTATGTGGTCTATATGGGAAGTAGAGATGGTCATGACCCAAATGATGCTTTGGGTAATGATGAAAGTCATGTCAAACACTCAAATGAGCAGACGAAGTTGGTTAGCCTATTAATACTAATCACTTCTTATGTAAGTTTGTTATCACTTTGAAACTAATTTGATTATCTTTGAGTAAATGTTTTATTAATAGCATTATGTTGTATTTTTGTTTTATATGTTTTAATTTTATTTATTTATTTTTAAAATTTATACTAAACTTACTGTTTTATTAGTTGATTTGCGTAATTGAAATTGTACACCAACTATTTTATGTCTCTGTGTGTGTGGGTTTGGTGCTATATTGGCCTATTTCAGAATTAAGACAATGATGTTGATGTTTCCCACTATGGTTATAGTTTGTGTAGGTTTGGTGTCAAATGCAGTTATTCTGATTCATGTTTTTGGTAGCTATTCATGTTTTAATATGAACTTTATGGTTACTTGACTAGTATTTACCTTAGACTATTGGCATATGAAGCTTTAATTTTTATCCTCATCCACTATAAACTTCAATTAAATGTTCAGAAAAAAAAAAGAAAGGCTTTCTTTCTTTGTAATTTGAAGTTCTGCGCTTTTGTCCTAAATCAAGGAGGTTGATCTGTTTTGGTTATAATTTGGTTTTCAAGTGCAGTGTACTTTGTTATTAAAAACTTGGTGTTCTTCTGATGTCTTTAACATGCAAATGGAGCCACAAGTCTCCTTGGGTTGTGAACCATGCCTCCATCCTGAGAAAATCCTAATTAAGGATGGTGATTGTGGTATGCTTGTATCCTTTCAAAACCATGATGTCTGTGAGCAGGAGTAATATTTGTGCTTGTCATTTTGAAGTTTCTAATCATTTGTCTCAATTAAGGTGCTTTGTTATTTTAGTTCTTGAATTGAGAATATTGATTGTACCCACAGGTCTGGAATGCGATTTCAGTGCGAAAAAAACAAACATTGCAATAAGGCGCTTGGACACATCAAAAGGAGGAAAGCTTCTTCCTTGCATTGCGGCAAGTTGGCAAGGCATTTTTGCTGACATAGTTTTTGGTTTTGGAATTATTTCACGATATATCGTAACATGACTATATGATGTGCTCATGTAATTTAGGCCTTAATTTTGTCTTGATGCCAAAAATTCTAAAGATACTAATGCTACAATGCTTCGATGGTAAAGAACTATGCCCTCTACTTAATGTCTATTTTATATATTTTGGTAACTATGCAAATTTCTCTTAAACTAGCAACATGTATATTTTTCAAAATTCCTATGTTCCTTTACGATTATATTTCTAAGGAGATGTAGTGATATTGAATGAGCGTGCGTAGGGGTTATTTTATTGAATGAAGCCCTTATCTAATTGAGTAGGTTTCATCTTCACTGCCTAGGTGGTATGTACTTTAAAACTACCATTAAAGACTACGAGATAAGAGTTGTAGAGTGTTCCAAGTAATCTTGGAAGTTATTTTTGTTATAAATAAATATACCTTGTAAAATGTCTAGAGATTGTATTGTGTTTCTTTGGTTGTGAGGCATTTCTTCTATGATTGTGGAATTTCATAGTTCTCGAATAATAATTTTATCTGGTAGTCATATTTTTGAACTTGCATTTTGGGGGCAATGTTGGTCATCTGCATAAACCTCGGGTATAGAGTCAAGTTCCTGAGTTTATTAATATGTTGGTTATAATTTTTTTTCTCTTCTCCTTGTTCAAATGGTTCCTAGACATTATCAAGAAGCTATCATTTTGAGTGGGATCTTATATTCTTTTAATCTTTTGAATTTTTTTGCATATCTTTGTTAAGCATTTGATTTTTCTAGATCTTTACATGGCGCATATGAATCATACTATACTTCAAAAGTCATTTGCTTGGATCAATTCAATCTCTTAATGTTCAAAGTAATCTAAGCATAGAGTAGTAGTTAAAAAGAGTTTTATGTGGTTTGATGTCACTTGTGGAAGATTATGAGATTTGATTGGAGAATGGTTGGTTCATGATGACAGAGTAACTATTTTGCCGATTGCTTTGTTAGTTTTCATGATATGATAATTAGAGTTTGCTATTATATTCTTAGCCTAATTACCATTAAACGTAATGTTATATTTTCTTTTAGAATATAGTATATTGTAATATCCATCAGATTGTCATATTCTATAGTTTTTCTCAACTAGACAATGCTCCAAATATTTAGTTATGGCACCCTACTGGACAATGTTCCCATCCATTTTTGTTCATTATCTTTTGCTGTTCTATATTTTTTTTCGCTGTTATTGATTGTGTGCCTTTCTTCTCCACCCTCACCCTCACCCTCACCCTCACCCTCGGATGAGATTATTGAATTTTCATGTAATTTGAGATGACACTATGATGACATCATAACTTTGCCCATAAAAAATAGCTAACATATGATGAGATCATAACTTTTATGGCCTTGATAAGAGTCTTGTGACATTATTTGTAATTTGAGGCTGTCGGATTTTTTTTTTATGTGGTGTTTGGATTACGAATTTGAAAAGAAGGTTTTGTGTTTGACATGTAAAATATAGTTTTTTTTAATATTATATATTTTATAAAATTTAGAAGCATACTTTCGACCAAAGTTTGTTTGGGCACAAATGAAGCTACGCCTATAGGTAAATATTCTGATTACTTTTCTCTGTAGACTAGGTAAAAAATGAAGAGCCTATTGAAGAAAGTTTAAAAGAGAAACACAAACTAGGTTCCATATTTCTTTAATTGCCTAGGGTCTGCATATATACATTATGTGGGAACAATGAGAACATTTGTGATTTTGAGTTCCTTGTCCAATATTTTTTATATCATGGAGATATATTGTTTTGTCAAATCTAGCTCTTGGGCAGGAGGAAGCATGGGTTGAACTATCTAGATAAAAGCTCCTCTATTGGCCTTGTATTTTGTGACAAAAGCAAAATTTGATTAAAAATTTGACTATTTTGATAAAGATGCTCTTACAAGAAGTTAGTAAATTTTATATATTGTTTACAATTTTTAGAAATGAAAATAGAAAGCAAAACAAGTTTTTGTTTTGAGTTTTTAATTTTTTAGACATAAATAGGAAACTATAGACAAAGTTTCCAAAGATATGGATCACCTTTAAAATTTGCGATTCATGGGTTGGAATTAGGTGCATGCATGATGGTCATTGGCTAATAAAAGAATGTTGATTAAAGTTTGAAGGATATTTTGTGGGGCTTTTTCACTCTGTCTAAGGCATAGAAGAGACTACCATGCTTTGTATTTACTCGGATTTTAGATTCCACTAATGCTTTTGATGTCTAATTTTTTATTCACCTAGTGAATCTTCTTCTCTTGTAGTCCTAGTACTTGTTGAGAATGGTAATTTTTAAAATTAATATTGCTTTCTCTTGGGTGCTTAATTTTTTATTCACTTAGTAAATCTGTTAAATGTGTGTTGTAGCATTAGCATTGAGTGGTAATTTTTAAATTGAAGATTGCTTGCTCCTTGATTTGCACCGCAATTTTGCCATTTGCTAATTGAAATTTACGGATCGGTTTGTAAATAAATTGTGATGCATAAAAAGAAGGTGCAAGGGATATAATGGAGAACTTGTCTTTGACTTACCATAGCAAGTTTGGCTTGAAGTTGATTGGAAAGACATCCCAATCCCAAAGGTACTTCAACTCAAATAACCTAAGATCTTTATTGTTGTTGTTGTTTTAAATTATTATTAATATTTTTATTTCATATTTTTAATTTTTTTCTTTTAAGCATTCTCCGGGATCTTTGAGGGTTTAATTGTGCTCAACATAGGCACTATATGGGTGGAGTTGATCTTTGGCAAAATGATTATGAGCATGATGATGATTTGATCTTGATCTATGCATGACAAAATGCTTGAGGCTTTCCTTTGGATTCTTATTTCTCTTCTTTTTTCTTTTTTCCTTTGATGCGATTGGGGTTGGGTGTTGGTTTACTTTCTTCTTATCTTTTAGCTTTGTATACAAAGTAGTAATTTTTGTTGAAATTGTGAATTCAATTTTTGGATATGTTATTTTGTAGGTAATGTTAAAATATCATTTGTGGATGTACATATAATTAGCACAAATTTTTTTAAAAAAAAATAGAACGATATCACGGCGTTTGAGACATGCCACCTAAACTCTAAAGCTAGCAGTTTTTAAAAAAAAGATATGTGGCGTTTTGAAAGCGTTGCTAAAATCATAACGATGTCATAGTATCACTAGGGTGGGACATTGCCACCGTTTTTTAAAATACGCCTATACTAAATATAGAGACACTTTTAAAGCGTCATAAAACTATAGCGACGGCCGCATCTTGACGTTTGGTACTAAACATCACAAAACAATTAAGCGGCATTTTTTAAATGCCACTAAAACCTAATTTTAGTAGTGAATTCAAGCATCGCCTGCTATAATGACTCGTCAGATAAAATATGAAAATATAAAGCACAAATTAATTGAAAGTTGTGAGAACCCGAATATACAAGTCAAATAAATAATTAAGTAATAATTATTTTATAATCTCAAATATTTTGCTTGTGAATCTTTAAGTGCAAACTAATTATTATTGGGAGGTGTTTAATTAATTTTAAATCTACAATAAATTTATGGTGGAAGTATTTAATTTAGAGGTAAGATTTATTATTAAAAAAAAAAATAGGAGACAAGTTAGTAAGTATATTTTGATATAATGATAGTCATATTTTATTTAAAATAATGGTGAGAGGAAAAAATATATATATATAAAGCAAAGGATAATTATTTAGAGATTTGTTTGGATATATATATATAACAACCCTAGGGTTCCTAACTACAACATAGCAGCAGCAGCAGTAGTAGTAGCAATGTGAGAGAGGAAGAGAGAGCAAGAGATAGAAAAGAGAGAGGGAGAGAAAGCACCTTTGTGGCTCAACAACTCTAAGGTAACAATAAATCTATTCTTGTTCAATTATAGTATGTTGTATACATAGTTATGGTGCATGTGGGTGTTGTGAGTTGTTGGAAGAAAAGGAATGGATTGGTGATTTTGATAGTGATACGTGTATATTATTATCATGCAAAATTTTAAAGCAAATTAAGGAGCTAAAGTCATTAGATAAGAATTACGAGAACCACGAACTTTAAAAATCAAGTAATCATATAAAATAGATGAATTTTGAACTGAAATTTTTACAATAGATTAATTACATATTAAATTATATACCAGAACTTTGTTATAATTTTTGGGAGTTAAAATCCATATAAATTGATGCGTTCAAATCTGTCCAAAAAAGCGGTGTAAGCGATAACCGAAAGTGTCGTTCTCTTTGGGTATAAATCCGAAAATTATCAAATTAGCGTTTTTAGAACCGATTACAAGTCCAGTTTCTTATATTTTTGGCCTTGCATTGATTTCTCGTGTATACTAAAAGAACCATTAATTTCTTTAAAGTGCGCGAAAAACAACTTTGTTTAGATATATTTAATTTTAAATAATTATTTTGATAAGAAAATGAAGTGAAACCAATTGGGTTTGAAACTTATGATATATTAGTTGATATCTGGAGGGTTTGAAATTTTTAACAACGTAGAAGTAGGTTTTATAATTTGAAACTTAGCGAACAAATTGGGAAAAGCTTGTTTAAAATTACATTTTATCTTAAAGTTATTTTTAATTGAGTTTGATTTGAACCCATGTCTTGGGTAATTTTAGACCTTGAAGAACATGAGCTTAGGTAATATTTAAAATGTGGGGAGTTGGGTTGAGCCGTGTTAGTGCGCTTTAGTTTGGGATTACTTAGTTTTTATTCTTTAGTATGTTTGAATTAGTAGTGGCGTGTAGTTTTGTACTTGGTTCGAGGCACTAGTTGGACTCTTATACTCTATTCGAGAATTACATTGTTCCATTTTTGGTGAGAGTTGTTGCATGCTACATAGTTTTATATAAATGTCCCCTACTCGAATTTTTGGAAAATTGAATTGTTTTTTCAAGACTAAATTGTTTTGATAAATTATTATAGTATCAATGGAATTAAATTATTTACGAAACATGTGTAAACACGGCATACTATAAACTATTTGTTATGGTCTCATGTTTATAATGGTGAAATACTATGTTTTGTAAAATTGAATTGTATTGATTATTGGGACCATATATATATTTTAGTCTAGGAAAATTATTCCCTTGTGTGTGGTGACTCGGCCACTAGGGAGCAGTCTTGGGTAGTGATGACTCTAGTGCTCAATGATTGTAAGGAAAAGACCCAAGTTAGGCTAGGTGATCTTCAATCGGATCGTCTTCTTGAAAAGGCTCGGGTTGCCACCACGGGATGACTCTTAGTTAGTATTGGATCCACGAGGCTTATAGCTTTGAGAACTATGTGGCATGTTACTTGTTGTTTAAGGTACCTAGAAAATTATTGGTGTTCATGTTGTAATCTGTTTTAAGTGGAAAATGTCATTTATCATGTTCTTGAGAGAAATGAGTATTTTAACTATTGAGCTGTGGAACCTTGTTTTTAAAGCATTGTCTTTACCAAGCTGTATGCCAATCTAGTTTTTGTGATATATATCTTATTTTGGAATTGAACCTGTTTTTCAAAGTTGTATTTACTATCCATGTTGCTACTCCTTTGAGCTATTAGCTAACTTAGTTGTTTATCACTTCGGTAAAAGGACTTAGGCTGGACTTATGGCGTAGAAGGACTCAATTGCATGGACGTCTAGGACATTCATTTATTTTGTTTTAGCTTGTTATGTTGGGTTTGTGCATACTTTGTGGTTGGATTTATTTATTTATTTTATTTTGTGGGCGGGTTGTGTTCCATTTAGTATATATTTTTGGAAGTTGGTTATGGTTGGTTTTACCATTTATACTTGTGACTTGTCCTTTGGATTGAGTTTGATTTATTTATTTATGGGCTATCATCACATTTATTCTTCATGATTTTGGGTTCATGTTTAGGCTTACGTGTGCCATGGACTGAGTTCCTGTGGGCCCCAGTCGGTCATGCCCGGATTTGGGGTGTGATAATCGTGGTATCAAAGTTGTAGGTTTATCGAGTTACACGTCTTGCATTTCATCATTTAGATGAGGTCCGAGTACCTGTAGTCCTTAGTAGTGTATGGTTAAGTTAGTTTTGTTTAAGCTTGTGTTGAATCTTTCTTGATTTTAGTTTGAAGGTTAAGAGTTGGCACCTAGATATCTACACGAATTGTCTATTCTTTGTGAGCCTTTGATGTTTGTATTATCGTGTCTAATTCATTAGGAGAAACAGTAATATTGGGCGATGTCTGTAGATCTTGTGAGGTAAACTTTGATGGTAGGATTTTTCTAGTGGATTTGATTTCCTTAGAGATGAAGAATTTTGATATGATTTTGGAGATGGATTGGTTGACGAAGCATCATGCTTGTGTTGATTGTTTTAGAAAGATTGTAGTTTTTGCTATGTCGGGGCAACATGAGTTTTACTTTTTTAGGAGATGGGAAAAAGGTCTTCTATTTGTTTTATTTCTTCCCTTGAGCTAACGAATGTTGAAAAGGGTGTCACGGTTATTTAGTTTGTGTGGTGAGCATCGAACAACCAAAACAAAATATAGAAAGGTTCTTAGTAGTGAGGAAATTTGTTGATATTTTTTCCAGAGGATCTACCTTGATTTCCACCAGATCATGTGGTAGAATTTTCCATTAACTTGGTCCCTAACATAACACTTATTTCTAAAGTGCTCTATAGAATGGCATCGTTGGAGTTGAGGGAGTTACAAACTCAGTTACAAGAACTGTTAGTCAAAGGTTTTATTAGGCCTAGTGTTTCACCTTAGGAAGCACCTTTGTTGTTTGTGAAGAAGAAGGATAGGTCTATGAGGTTGTGTATTAACTATAGAGAATTGAACAAAGTCACAATGAAGAGTAGGTGTCCTTTACCATGTATTGATGACCTATTTGACCAATTGTAGAGAGCTTAGGTATTCTCTAAGATGGACTTGAGGTTAGGCTATCACCAGTTGAAGGTAAGGAATGAGGATGTTCCTAAGACCGCTTTTAGAATCCGTTATGGGGCATTATAAGTTCTTGGTGATGCCTTTTGCTCTCACAAATACACCAGCCGCATTCATGGATTTAATGAACAGAGTATTCAAACCCTAACTGGATAAATTTGTGGTAGTGTTTATTGATGACATCCTAATTTATTCGAGGAGTAAGGAGGAGCATGAGTAGCATTTGAAGGTAGTACTTTAGATCCTTAGGGAGAAGAGACAGTATGCAAAATTTAAGAAGTGTGAATTTTGGTTGAGCATTGTATCCTTTTTGGGTCATGTAGTGAGTAAAGATGGGGTATCTGTGGATAGCATGAAAGTGGCAGCAATTGTTGGTTGGCCACGACCTACTTCTGTGGCAGAGGTACGTATCTTTCTAAGGCTTGCTAGATATTACAGACGGTTTGTGGAAGGATTCTTCCTTACTGCTTTGTCACTTACCAATCTCACTAGGAAAAGGGTAAAGTTTGAGTGGAATGATGATTGTGAGCATAGCTTCCAAGAGTTTAAATAGAGGTTGACATCAGCTCCAATCCTTGCCTTACCGACAGATAGGGGTGGTTTTGTGATTTATAGTAATGCTTCACGACAGGGTTTAGGATGTGTGCTCATGCATCATGGGAAGGTGATTGCTTATGCATCATGACAGTTGAAAGTACACGAGAGAAATTATCCTATGCATGACTTGGAGTTGGCAGTAGTGATTTTCTCTCTTAAGATTTGGCGACATTATTTATGGAGAGTCATGTGAGATTTACACTGGTCATAAGAGTTTGAAGTATATTTTCACACAGAAGGAACTAAATTTGAGGCAAAGAAGATGGCTTGAGTTGCTCAAAGATTATGATGTGAATATTTTGTATCATCCAGGGAATGCAAATGTGGTGGCAGATGCCTTGAGTAGGAGGTCCTGATTGGAGATGTAGCTATTTTGTCTATTGAGAGTTGTTTGGTGGAAGACATAAGATGTTTGAGGCTTGAGGTTGTTATGCCTGGTGATAGGGCTTATTGTAGTCAATTGACAATTCAGCCAACCTTAAGAGAATGGATTCGTTTAGCTCGGAGATTGACCCGGTGTGGCGTATTAAAGGAGAGATTGTAGAGGGTAGCACATAGACTTTGTGGTTAGTCATGTTGGGTTCTTAGATTAGTGGCGAATTTGTGTTCTGTTGGTGGTGATTTGAGGAAGGAGATTATGGCGGAGGCACATAGTTCTAGTTAAAACATTCATCCTAGAAGCACTAAGATGCATCGGGATCTTCATGAACACTTTTGGTGGAATGGTATGAAGGAGATATTGTAGAATTTGTAGCTTAGTGTTTGGGTGTGTCAAAAGGTTAAAGTAGAACATTAGAAACACGTGGAAACTACAACCCTTACCTATACCAGAGTGGAAGTGGGATCATATTACCATGGACTTTGTGTACGGTTTACCTCGTACTAGTAGTAATCACGATGCAGTTTGGGTAGTTGTTGATAGATTAACCAAGTCAGCACATTTTATTGTAGTACAGTTGAACTATTCTCTAGCTCGATTTACACAATTGTATGTAAAGAAGAATGTTAGATTGCATGGTGCACCAGTGTCAATAGTGTCAGATCGAGACCCTCATTTTGTGTCTAAGTTTTGGGGTGTGTTATAGTTAGCTATGGGTACTCGGTTAAATTTTAGTTCAGCTTATCACCCTTAGACAAATGGGCAATCGAAGAGGACTATTCAAACCCTTGAGGATATGTTGAGTGCTTGTGCTTTGGAGTGGAGAGGTAATTGGGATGATTATTTGCCGCACATGGAGTTTGTATATAATAATAGTTAGTTATCATTCTAGTTTGGGAGTAGCTTCTTATGAGGCTTTGTATGAGATGAAGTGTAAGTCTCCTTTGTGTTGGTATGAGGTTGGTGAGAGGCAATTGTTGGGACTTGACTTGGTGGAGGATGCTACACAGAAAATTGTCACCATTAAAGAGAGATTATTGACTACTCAGAGTAGGAAAAAAAAGTTATGCTGATCATCGTACGAGAGATTTGGAGTTTCATGTGAGAGATATGGTATTCTTGAAAGTATCACCATGGAAAGAAATCATTAGATTTGGAAAGAAAGGAAAGTTGAGTCGTAGATACATTGGACCATTTGAGGTATTAGAGAAAGTTGGAGAGGTTGCGTACCGTGTTGCGTTACCCCCTAGGTTGGCAAGAGGGCATAATGTGTTTCGCGTGCCTTTGTTGAGGAAATATGTGCACAATCCATTGCATGTGACAGATTATGAGCCACTTTAGATTAGAGATGATTTTTCGTATGTGAAGATGCTTGTTTTGATCTTGGATTCAAAGAGAAAATGTTGTGTACAAAGGCCATTAAATTGGTTAAGGTCTTTGTGGCGTAATCTTTTTTAGTTAAAGAGGCGACTTGGGAAGCGAGGCGAGATCTTGAGAAGTACCCACATCTATTCTCATGATTTACTCGGAGTTAGTTTCAAGGACGAAACTTTTCTTTTAGGAAGAGGGGGGGGTGGGGAGAATGTGAGAACCGAATATACAAATCAAATAAATAATTAAGTAATAATTATTTTATAATCTCAAATATTTTGCTTGTGAATCTTTAAGTGCAAACTAATTATGATGGGGAAGTGTTTCAATTAATTTTAAACCTATAATAAATTTATGGTGAAAGTATTTAATTTAGGGGTAAGATTTATTCTTAAAAAAAAAGGGGGCAAGTTATTAGTAAGAATATTTTGATATAATAATAGTCATATTTTATTTAAAATAATGGTGAGGGGAAAAAATATATATATATATAAAGCCAAGGATAATTATTTGGAGTTTTGTTTAAATATATATATAACAACCCTAGGGTTCCTAACTACAACATAGCGGACGGCAAGCATGACAATGTGAGAGAGGAAGAGAGCAAGAGATAGAAAAGAGAGGGAGAAAGCACCTTTGTGGCTCAACAACTCTATGGTAACAATAAATCTATTCTTGTTCTATTATAGTATTTTGTATACATAGTTATGGCGCATGTGGGTGTTGTGAGTTATTGGAAGAAAAAGGCGGATTGGTGATTGGGTTAGTATTCTGTGTATATTATTATCATGCAAAATTTTAAAGCAAATTAAGGAGCTAAAGTCGTTAGATAAGAATTCTGCACAGAACCACAAACTTTAAAAATCAAGTAATCATATCAAATGGATGAATTTTGAACTGAAATTTTTATAGTAGATTAATTATGTATTGAATTGTATACCAGAATTTTCTTATAATTTTTGGGAGTTAAAATCCATATAAATTGATGCGTTCAAATCTGTCCAAAAAACTAGTGTAAAATAGTAATTTTGAAAGTGTTGTTCTCTTTGGGTATAAATCCAAAAATTATCAAATTAGCGTGTTTAGAACCGGTTACCAATCTAGTTTCTTATATTTTTGGCCTTGCATTGATTGCTCATGTATACTAAGAGAACCATTAATTTATTTAAAGTGCCACAGAAAATAACATGTTTAGATATATTTAATTATAAATAATTATTTTGATAAGAAAATGAAGTGAAACCAATTGAGTTTGAAACTTAGGATATATTAGTTGATATCTGGAGGGCTTCAGAATTTTTTGAACAACGTTAATTTGGGTTTTATAATTTTCAAACTTAACGAATAGATTGGGAAAGCTTGTTTAAAATTCTATTTTATCTTAAAGTTATTTTTAATTGAGTTTCAATTTGAACCCTAGTCTTGAGTAATTTTAGACCTTGAAGAATATGAGCTTAGGTAATATTTAAGAGTAACGGTGAGTTGGGTTGAGCCGCGTTAGTGCGCTTTAGTTTGGGATTACTTAGTTCTTATTCTTTAGTATGTTTGAATTAGTAGTAACGTGTAGTTTTCATACTTGGTTCAGGGCAGTAGTTGGATTCTTATACTCTATTTGAGAATTACATTGTTCCGTTTTTAGGTGAGTTGTTGCATGCTACATATTTTTGTAAATGTTCCCCTACCCTGAATTGTTGGAAAATTGAATTGTTGTTTCAGGACTAATCTGTTTTGATAAATTATTATAGTATCAATGGAATTAAATTATTTCTGAAACATGTGTAAACCTGGCATACTATAAACTATTTGTTATGGTCTCATGTTTATAATGATGAAATACCATGTTTTGAATGAATTGTATTGATTATTGGGACCATATGTATATTTTAGTCTAGGAAATTATTCCTTTGTGTGCTGACTTTGGCCACTAGGGAAAAGATCCGGGTTGGGCCGTGATGACTCTAGTGCTCAACGATTGTAAGGAAAAGACCTAAGTTAGGCTTGGTGACCTTCAATTGGATTGTCTTAGAGAAAAGGCCTGGGTTGCCACCCTGAGGATGACTCTTAGTTTAGTATTGGATCCAACGGGGCTTATAGCCTTGAGAACTATGTGGCATGTTACTTGTTACTTCTTGGTATCTAGAAAATTATTGGTGTTCATGTTGTAATCTGTTTTAAGTGGAAGCGTCATTTATCATGTTCTTGAAAGACATGAGTATTTTAACTTTTGAGCTGTGGAACCTTCTTTTGAAAGCAGTTGTCTTTACCAAAGCGTATGTCAATTTAGTTTACGTGATATATATCTTATTTTGGAATTGAACCTATTTTCAAAACTATATTTACTATCCATGTTGCTACTCATTGAGCTATCGGTGACTTAGTTATTTATCACTTCACGGTGTTAGAAGGGCTTATTTGGATTTATGGCGTAGTGGGGACTCAATTGCATGGACCTCTAGGATATTCATTTATTTTGTTTTAGCTTGTTATGTCGGGTTTTGTGCATACTTTGTGGTTGGATTTTTATTATTGAAATTATTTTATTTTGTGGATGGGTTGTGTTCCATTTAGTATATATTTTGGAAGTTGGTTATGGTTGGTTTTACCATTTATACTTGTGACTTGTCCTTTGGATTGAGTTTTGATTTATTTATTTATGGGCTATCATCACATTTATTCTTCGTGATTTTGGGTTCATGTGTTTAGGCTTCGTGTGCCTTTATTTGAGTCCTGTGGGCCACGATCGGTCATGCCCGGATTTGGGATGTGACAAAAGTCCTTCAGAATCTAGAATTAAATACATGGGGAAAAAAAAAAAACACCAACCTTAACAGAGAACTCGAACAGTTTCTGATGGCAGAGCTAGGATTAGAGTCCATTTTCTGTTCGTTGGTGCGTTCAAATAAAGAAAGGCATAGAATGAAATGAGGACAATAGTATAATGGGCTCCTATATTTTAAGACGATACCATTTCAAAAAGGTACAGAATTTTTGTAACGTTTTAAGAAACGACATCTCATTGATCTTTTTTTTTTTTTGGGTGAATAAACAACTCATTGATCTCTGATGACTGGCGCAGAAAACAACGCTGTGTGACTGAACATAGTCTATGTGCAAAGAGTGCTATATTTTATACTAACTTAGGCAGCGTTTCCAAAAACCCCACAAAACCAATAAATAAATAAAAGCCACCTTTTTTTTTTTTTTTTATAGTGCGAAAAAAAGGGACTACATTTAACAAGTAACCAACTCAAGTCCTAGTGAATTTCTATCAACAAGAAACACAAAAAATACCAATCTTGGATGAGCTACATCTCCAATTTGGGAAATGCTCCTAATGAAAAGAAAAGATCACAATTGACACTAATATGATTAGAAGGATGACGTGCCATCCTAATTTCATGAAATGCTTGTAAATGAAAGGGATTAAGTATGATAATGTTACATGTTCATAACTATAATTGAAGAGAATATGAAAAGAATACTTAAATCCCTGTGGGCACGAGATAAAAGTTATAGAATGTAAAGTAAAAAAATAATGAGCAACAAGATATATGTTAAATCTTGCTTGTGATCCATACACAGAGATTACACTATAGATTTTTTTTTTTTTTGAATTCATGAATACGAGGTGTATGAATCTACATAGACGATAAACACCAAAGAAAAAAAAAATATATATTTAGAGATACATTCTCAAATACAGACTGAACAAAACAAAATGACAAAAAGTGATTCCATAGACATAAAATTGAAAGAAAATGCAGGGTTGTCGAGAGAAAAATACAGTTCTAAGAGGCAAATCTGAGAAACTTCTTTTTAATTTAAAGATCACCGAGAAATATGGTATACCATCTTGACCAATTTCAACATCATGCTGTCCACGTAACTCATTTCCATCTAGATGAGCTTCACCAATAACATTTATAGGGGACAATTGCAATTGTAGTTCTTCTACAAGGAATATAACATAATGATCAAATGGTTCTTGAAGAATTTACCTATTTTCTCTGTCCTTTATGAAAAAATATGTTGCTATCACCCCATGTGAAAGGGGTGATTTCCTTCCAGTGTGAAAGATGGCTGCAACATTCCTCCATTGCGGCTGCCAACCAACAAGCCGCCGAAGTTGTTGATCCACCATCGTTGAACAACGGCTGGCCATGTGCAAAGGCCTGACTCCCTCCTTTTATGTGTATAAATAGAGGTAGAGAAGCGAGAGATTATAGTGTGTGGTGAGTTTGTGAGAAAGAGAGAAAACAGAGAGTTTGTAATCCATTTCTCAATATAGTGAATCCGCTGCCCGTGGACGTAGGCGACTTGCCGAACCACGTTAAAAAAAAAAAAAAAAAAAACTGAGTGAGGAGAGTGTGAGCTCCTCCTTTATTGTAATCTTTCTGTAATCTCCCCCATTGGTATAGTGATAACCAGTTACTCTCCCGTGGACGTAGGCGACTTGCCGAACCACGTTAAAAAAAAAAAAAAAAAAAAAACTGAGTGAGGAGAGTGTGAGCTCCTCCTTTATTGTAATCTTTCTGTAATCTCCCCATTGGTATAGTGATAACCGGTTACTCTCCCGTGGACGTAGGCGACTTGCCGAACCACGTTCAATCTCGTGTTATTGCTTGTGTGTGTTTCTTGGTGTGCCCTCGATCCACAACAATTGGTATCAGAGCTCGGGTTGTGAAAAATCAAATTTTTTCCGAAAGTGCCCAGATTTCGAAGTGCTTGAAATCAACTTCTGAGCATACCAAGAGCAAGATCTCGATGAGAGAAGTCCAACTAAGCAAAGACCAGCCCCAGAACATCACCCACGCGCTTTCACGCGCCCCATGAAGTTTGCGCGTGAGGCCCACTCTCATCACGCGCCTTCACGCGCCCATTGTAGTTAGGCGCGTCACACCATGCGCCATTCACGCGCCGCACGAGGAAGAAGGTGACTGAGAAGCCATTCGTGCACCACACGTGCGCTCGCGAGCCACGCCATCGCCCGTCGCCGGACATGTGGCGCCCGCGTCATCAACCACTTCAACCGGTACGCCATGTCACCGCCAAGTCACGAACCGTCAGCAAACCGTCATCGAAATGTCGACAACACGTGTCGGATAGTCAAACATGTGCCAGCCACGCGTCATCTTCGTTGACGATCAACCTAGGTGCGAAGAGTGATCGGTCTTTGCGCGGCTTAGTAGCCACGAATCTGGCGTTGAAACTATTTAGCAGATCTAAGTCATTTGGAGTCCATTTTTGACAATCCAATAGTGTTTTCAACTATTTGGAGTATTAGGACACATCCGTCTGGTCGATTTTGAATTGAAGTTTAAAAAGTTTAATGGAAGAATCTCTGAGACGAGATCAAGAGTCAAGTAAGTAATCCAGCGAGTACAAGCAACTCTAGGCATTGGACCCCGGTGTCCCATGCTAAGTTCGAAGTAGAGAAGTTTGATGGAAGCAGCAACTTTGGCATGTGGAGATGCGAAGTTAAAGATATGCTTGTCCAGACGAACCTGCACTTCACTCTGGGAAACAAACCAGATGACCTGGACGGGATAGAATGGGAGAAGGTGAATCTCCTGGCCTGCAGTTCCATCCGAATTTGCCTTGCAAAAGAGGAGAAGTATGCCTTCACTGAATATGATATTGCTAAGGACCTTTGGAAGGCGCTGGAAGATAAGTTCATGACAAAGAGTATTGAGAACCGGCTCTACTTGAAGAAGAGGTTGTTTCGTTTCGACTACAAGAAAGATATTTCGATGAACGAACACCTAAACAACTTCAACAAAATTCTCACCTATCTAAAGAATTTGGATGATCACATTGGTGATGAAGATAAAGCACTGTTATTGTTGAATTCCTTGCCTGACTGATATGATCATCTTACTACCACTTTCTTTATGCGGTAAAGAAAATATCAAATATATTGATGTTGCAAGCGCCTTAGTAAACAATGAGTTGAAGGAAAGATAAGTCGCAAGCGAGGACTCGGATACGAGGCATTGACGATGAGGCAGAACAAATAACGTAAGATATGCAGGGCGAGGAAAGTCTCGCTCAAAATCCAGAGGGAAATCATCAGACAGAAGATGTCTTGCAAAAGATGAGTGTGTTGCTTATCGCCAGAAGGGGCATTGGGCAAAAGATTGTCCCAATAAAGACAAGAAAGAAGAAAAGGTGAACGTTGCACGAGATGGAGATAATGGTGAAGGAGCAGCCTTCATAGTTTCATCATATGGCCAGTCTAATGAATGGATTATAGATTCCGGATGTTCCTACCACATGTGTCCTAACAAGCAGTGGTTCTCGAGCTTACGATAGTTCGATAGAGGAGTTGTGCTGATGGGCAACAACCAAGCTTGCCAGACAAAGGGGATTGGAACAATTCGATTGAAGATACATGATGGAACAATTAGAATTCTTGAAGATGTTAGATTTATGTACGGCTTTGACAAAGAATCTCATCTCGGGGAGTTTTCGACTCCAAAGGTTCTGAGTAACCATGGAAGGTGGAGTCCTCAAAGTTGTTCGAGGAGCATTTGTTGCAATGAAGGGTACTCGGCGAAATTTATATTTAAATGGCTCTACATTCACAGGAGAGTGGTACATCTCCACCATTTCGAAGATGATGTATCGAACACTTCGGACTTTGCTTTACATGCGCCTAGGGCATATCGGTGAGAAGGCTTTACAAGGGTTGGTAAAGCAAGGCCTGTTGAAAGGCGCCAAAACAGGGAAGCTTGAGTTCTACGAGCATTGTGTACTGGGCAAGCAAACAAGAATCAAGTTTGGTAATGCTATTCATCATACCAAAGGGATTTTAGACTACGTTCACACCGACGTATGGGGTCTTTCCAAGAATGCTTCTTTGGGAGATAAACACTACCTTGTATCGTTCATTGATGATTTCTCAAGAAGAGTTTGGATTTACACAATGAAGCACAAAGATGAAGTCTTAGACATCTTTCTTATGTGGAAGAAGATGATTGGGACCCATCTGAGCGAAAGATCAAGAAGCTCGGATCGACAATGGTGGGAATACACATTAGATCCCTTCTTTGAGGTTTGCGGAATCGAGGATAGTGAGACATTTCACAGTTCCTGGAACACCGCAACAAAATGGAGTTACAGAACGCATGAACCGCACTTTGGTGGAAAAAGTCCGGTGTATGCTGTCACATTCTGGATTAAGCAAGGCATTTTGGGGCAAGGCATTGAACTGTGCTCGTCATCTTGTCAATAGACTACCTACTGCAGCACTAGATGGCAAGACTCCCATGGAGGTATGGTCGAGTGCGACTCTTGATTATGATCGATTCGTATCTTCGGATGTCGACTTATTTTCATATTCTTGAATCTAAGTTGGATCCAAGAGCCAAGAAAGCCATTTTCTTAGGCTTTAGTGGCGGTGTCAAGGGATCTGAGACTCTGGTGCCTAAATCCTAAGCAGAATGAGAAGCATTGAAGAAGTCGGCGGTGGAGTTTGAGACTCCGGCAAAGACTAGTCGACTAATTAACCATCTTGAAGAAGTCTCGATGGATAGCTTTGAAGAGAGTTGAGATGAAAATGAAGATCGAGAGGCCCTATAGATGGAACCCATTGCAATAAGGAAAGGAAAAAGGGTTACTAAGCAACCGGTTGGATGACCGATATGGTAGCCTATGCACTTCCAATCATTGAAGACAATGTTCCTTGCACTTTCAAAGAAGCCGTGCGAGAATGTAGAAAGTGTCAAATGGAAGGAGCTATGGATGAAGAGATTGGGTCACTTCACAAGAACCGGATTGGGAGTTGGTGCAACTTCCAAAGGAAAGAAAGCAATTGGGTGTAAGTGGGTTTACACCAAGAAGGAAGGCATTCCAGGCAGAGACAACATCAGATTCAAAGCTAGATTGGTAGCTAAAGGCTATGCTCATAAGGAAGGAATAGACTACAATGAGGTATTCTCAACTGTTGTGATGCACCGTCTATTAAGTATCTTGTTAGCTTTAGTTGCCTGATTTGATCTCGAGCTCGCCCAACTTGATGTCAAAGCGCTTTCTTACATGGAGATCTTGAAGAGGAGGTATACATGTCCCACCTAGATGGTTTCAAAGTTGCTGGAAAAGAAAATTGGGCCTGTAAGCTGAACAAATCGTTGTACGGGTTGAAACAATCCCCGAGACAGTGGTACAAAAGATTTGATCAGTTAATGATGGAGAAAGAATACACAAGAAGTCAATTTGATCATTGTGTATATTTAGTAATCTTCCGACAGTTCCTTTATCTATTTGCTCTTATATGTAGATGATATCTTGATTGCATCTAAGAGCAAGATGGAGATTGACAAACTCAAGGCACGATTGGCAAGAGAGTTTGAAATGAAGGATTTAGGAGAAGCAAAAGCAAATTCTTGGCATGGAGATCAAGAGAGCGAGGAAGAAAGGCACAATTTATGCGACACAAACACATTATCTAAAAAAGGTGTTAGGCAGATTTAGCATAAATGGGAAAACAAAAATGTGAGTACACCATTGGCCCCTCATTTCAAGCTTAGTGCTTGATGTCTCCGCCTGAGAAGAAGAAGCGGAAGCATATAGCACAAGTTCCATATGCAAATGCGGTTGGTGCATTAATGTATGCTATGGTTTGTACTAGGCGACATCTCACATCTTTGTGAGTATAGTAGCGGTATATGCATGATCGAGAAAAGATCCGGTAGGCGGTGAAATGGATCCTAAGGTACATACATGGCAGTTAATCTGGGATTGAAGTTCGAGAGATAACCGACTTGGACAGAATCTGGTTGGATATGTGGACTCAGATTATGCTGGTGACTTGGACAAACGCCGATCAACAACAGGGTATTTATTTATGCTTGCTAAAGGGCGGTGAGTTGGAGGTCAACGCTTCAGTCAACGGAGGCTTTGTCTACTACAGAGGTAGAGTACATGGCGATGTGAAGCCTTTAAAGAAGCTATTTGGCTACATGGGTTAATTGAGGACTTGGGTATTGTTCAGAAGCACGTTGAGGTGTTCTGTGACAGTCAGAGTGCCATTTGTTTGGCAAAGAACCAGGTTCATCATTCCCGCACCAAGCACATTGATGTTCGTTTCCATTTTATCCGAGAAATTGTGAATGAAGGGGATATTCTACTTCAAAAGATTAGTACTGCAGATAATCCGGCCGATATGCTCACAAAAGTGGTTTCTGGGATCAAGTTCCAACGTTGTTTGGACTTAGTCAACATCTCTCGGAACTAAGCACCTTTGGGTGCAAGGCAGTGTTGATCGATCACTATGGACAGAGGGCAAAGGCGTGACAGTCAAGGGCATCTCAGCAGGGGGTGCAGGACATCCAATCAGGGGGTGTCGGATATCTTGGTCGCACAAGTTCAAGCATAGCAGATGAAGACATCCGAAACAGGAAGCGTGGAAGAGATCTGTGGGAGATAGGAGCGGAGGCTCTCTCCAAATCAGAGAGTGCTGTGAGTGAGCAAACCGTGAACCAAAGAGTCACGAGAGATGTGAGGCGGAGACCGTCTTTCTTGGTGTGAGCGAGGAGATGAGAGTGGCTGAGTAAGGAG
Organism: Camellia lanceoleosa; assembly: GCA_025200525.1. Taxonomy (NCBI): domain Eukaryota; kingdom Viridiplantae; phylum Streptophyta; class Magnoliopsida; order Ericales; family Theaceae; genus Camellia; species Camellia lanceoleosa. Next base: position 73,655,346 of record CM045760.1, on the reverse strand, counting down.
AGTGTGAGCTCCTCCTCTATTGTAATCTTTCTGTAATCTCCCCATTGGTATAGTGATAACCGGTTACTCTCCCGTGGACGTAGGCTTTGAGGCCGAACCACGTTAAATATTGTGTCTCCTTCTGTGTGGGTGTGTTTTTTTGCTTGCTATGATTTCTATAAGGTCTTGGGTGGGATCCCAAATCCCAACAAAATATTGATACCTATTCTCTCTTTCTATTTATATATAATATAAGAGAACACAGTAGACAAAACCATCAAACCAAATGGCCATCATATCATAAAGGATTCATCAACCAAGAAGCAGCAGAGGCTTCTCGAAGCATTAATACCAATTCAATGCATAAAATTAGTATGACAATTTGCTGGTTGAATCCCACCTTAACTGAAAAACTTCTTCACTAAAATAATAATAATAATAATAATAGTCCTTGTCGTCTCAAAGGTTGTTTTGTTAAATGACCAAAAACATGGAAGTTGTTAATAATATACGCGAGTCTAACACATTAAACTATACCACCAGAGTGGTGGTAACTTGAATAATGTACATGCTTTCCACATAGAAAGACAAGGTTTGACACTTGGGGGTGTGCACTTTAGAATTGGCACTATACACCTTTTGTTAGACTCTATCTCTTGCTGTGGTGGTGTGTGTAAGGTCCATTATTATCCCGATGGTGGCTCCCTTCCTATAGGTTGGGTTAAATCTATTAGGATTAGGGACACTCACATAGAGAACACAAAATTTACGTGGTTCGGTAGAATGCCTACGTCCCTGGAGCAAAAATTAAGTTTTCACTAAAACAGAGCAATAAATTCTCTCTCAACTCACAACACTCTCTCCCTAATTTCTAATACAAATGAGCTTCCCCCCCTCTCTATTTATACACAAAGTTAGAGGTGTGAATGCTCGGGTTGGCAAATGTTTCTTCTTACGGCTAGTTGGTTGGCAGCCACCATTCTTGACCTCTCTTGAAGCTTCCATTCCAGCACCTGGTTAGTCTCCAATCTTGACTTCTAGGAGCTTTCAGAATGGTATGGATTGGTGTGAATTCACAACAATTCTTCCCCTCCACACCAATGTGCCCAACCGACTTCTCACTTGAAGTCCATCCTGGTTAGATTCTTGCAAAACTCTAGTTTGTCTCTAGTGACAACCTTGGTCATCATGTCAGAAGGATTCTTGTTCATGTGAATCTTCACTAACTTCATCAACTGCTTCTCTATTAGTTCTCGTATCCAATGATATCTGACATCAATGTGTTTCATACGAGAATGGTACATCAAATTCTTGCTCAGATCAATTGTACTCTGACTATCAAAATGTACCTTGTACTCTTCCTGCTATAGACCCAATTCTTGGAGAAACCACTTTAACCACAACATTTCCTTTCCGGCATCTGCGGCAGCAATGTATTTTTCTTCTATTGTAGATAAAGCCACACACTTTTGCAATTTGGACTGCCATGAAACAGCTCCCCTAACAAAAGTGAATGAAAATCTTGATGTAGACTTTTTACCATCAAGATCACTCGCCATATCTGCATCTGTAAAACCTTTCAAAATTCATTCAGCTCCCCCAAAACATAAACACATCTTTGAAGTTCCTTTCAAGTATCAAAGAATCCATTTGACTACCTCCCAATGCTCCTTTCCTGGGTTGGTGAGGAGTTAGCTCACAACGCCAACTGCGTGAGCAATATTTGGCCGGATACACACCATTGCATACATCAAACTCCCTATTGCGAAAGAATAGGGGATTGCCTCCATTTATTTCCTTTCAAGGCTAGTTGTGGGACACAAACGCTTTGTTACCTTGAAATGGTTGGCTAGCGGTATGTTGACTGGCTTGGCATTTTTCATGTTGAACCTTTCAATCATCCCTTCAACATATTTTTCTTGTGACAACCATACATTCTTGGCTTTCCTGTCACGTATAATCTTCATGCCCAAAATCTGCTGTGTTAGGCCTAAATTCTTTATGTCAAAATACTGCGACAAGTCATTTTTCAACTTGTTGATCATAGCAATATCTTTTTCGATGATCAACATATCATCGACACATAACAATAGGATGATGAAGTTTCTATTTGAAAACCTTTGGAAGTATACACATTGGTTTGCTACCGTTTTCGTGTACTCATGATTTACCATGAATGAATCAAACTTCTTGTACCATTGTCTCAGTGCCTGCTTCAAGCCATAAAGACACTTTTTTAATTTGCTGACTAGATTTTCTTTCCCTTAATCTTCAAAACCTTCTAGTTGTTCCATGTAGATGTCTTCCTCCAAATCACCATGGGGAAAGGTAGTCTTGACATCCATTTGTTTTACCTCCATATTCAAATGAGCTGCTAATCCCAAAGCTACTCGAATGGAAGTCATCTTCACAATTGGAGAGAAGATCTCATCAAATTCAATTCGCTTCTTCTCCTCAAAACGCTTGACAACCAGGTGACCTTTGTGCTGAAATGATTTCTCATTGCTATCTTTATTCAACTTATGCACCTGTAGTTTGCCTTTCGTGCTCCTTTTGGATACGACTAGCTCTACTGTTCGGACTCCCGTGGTTCTGAATTTGATTTCACAAAGTGCAATGTGATATAGTGAAAACACAAAAAGAGTCCAAATTCGACAATTCTTTTTGGAAAATCAATGTTTGAATCAAATGCCAAAAATGGACTGCTTTTCCGGATTTTAGAGTCGCCACCTAAATATTTTTAGAAAATTTTGGAAACCTGAGACTCGTGTCACAGGCCACCTATCCGTTATCACCAAAGTGTCTCGGCTCAGGAACTTAGGTACGAGAGGGAAAGGTCATGAATTGAGTACTCTACTCGCCCGATCAAAGATCGGCCTCTACTAATCATGATGCAATTTTTATTTATGTTATATGCTCTTGTTCTGATTATTACCTTATTTTTACTATGTGACGCACCTAAGTATGGACTAATTTGCAAGAATTGGAACATTTGATTTCATGTTTATTTTTTGAAAAGAGTTTGTGAATATGCCACTTGAAAAAGTGGGCTTAAAATGGACATTAATCAAACTATCCCAAGTCAAGCAATTAGCCTTCATCCACAGGTATTCAAACAGTTATATTATTTAAGCAATTAGCCTCATGGAAGTATGCTTGGCATGGCAACGAACATTCGATGCAAGATGCTAAAACTCAAAATTGCTCACCTAGTACTCCGAGCCAAAACAAAGCAAAATAATTAGAAAAATATGCATGCTCCTACTTAATGCAATATGACTAAATACAATGCACACATTATGTAATTTATAGGCTCGGCTATGAGCATGGCATATGATTCCATTCAAGACATGCGATAAAGCACATATTCAAGCAATGAATTTGGACATTGATATTGGGTTAGTATGATGAGCTGAACCTTGGATGCATGCAAGATAATGGATGTAACCCATAAGAATCCTAATTTGAAAAATGATGTTCTATACTAACCATCGTAAGCAAGTAAGTAAAAAGGAAAAAGACGTGGGGTTGGAAGACATACAACTTATTACATATTTGCCCTTGTGCAAGAGGGTGCAAATCAAAGTCCGAGAGTCCGAATTAAACTAATTATTACAAAACCGAATGAATATATTAAAGAATTAACTAACAAGCTACTCTATTACAAGAAGGATAATAATGAGAAATAAACTAGCTATCTAAGTTAATTAGCTATAACAATTACAAATAAATAATAACAATAACAACAACAACAACAACAACAACAACAACAACAACAAGACTAATTGTAACAATAAAACAATACTCGGAGCATTAATTTACAACAATGATGCAAGCAAGGATGCACAAGGGTTGCATGCACAGTGTCCGAGAACTGCTTTGTTTGCCTAGGCCTGCTCTGTTTCACCTTCAGCCACTGCCCTCTGTTTTCTGTAAAACATACTACTGACCAAACATTGATGGCCGGCCGTGCCACAATAAGGCTTGGCCTGGCCTAAATAAGGCTGACAGTGCCTTAATTTTATGCAAAATCATGTTTTGTGCCCTCTCACGCTTCTCTGTCATAGGAAAGCCTCAAGAGAAGATTGGAATCGTTTCCAAAACCATCAATGAGCAAGTTGATTGCTTGATGATTTTGGATACAATCTCGACAAAAAATCAATAAATGCAATGAACAACAACCACCCATTCCTCCTATCATAGAGTGAACTCAAAGACAGAGGTAGAGACGCTTCAAGGTTCATCAAAATATCATGGATTGACGTATGACAACCCTTGACACGATGAACTCGGCATAACGTCCAGCCAAACCCAAGCAACATACTTCATTTTCTTTATGTGAGTTGATTCATTTTAAGCCAAGATCATTAGTCTTTGCCATTCTTTAACCCATTTGTCCAAGGTGACTGTTACGTCCACTAAAGATTACGCCAACTAAGTGAGAAATATGTCAAACGGGAAGTGATTCTCAACATGAAAAAGAGATTATGCCGTTGACAATGAACTTCCGCAGAGATTAAGCCATTAAGTATAGATCCCTAGTTCATGTTTTGCATAACCATCAACCAATTGAAATAACTTTCAAATGAAAGAAATGAATGGTAAATTGATTATTAAATGAGGTTCTTAAACATGGAAATCAATTAAAGGAAAGCTTAGAACAACATGTAACTAGCTATATATGCAAACTTATGAGACAACAAGCAAACTAATCAAAGCATGAACTAATTAAACAATCTAGGACAACCCTAAAACAGCCCTTAATGGATGAAAAATAGTGGCTCAAAGTGCATGAAAAGAGCCTAAAAAGCTAAACAACAAAGAAGGAAAACAAGGCTAGTAAGCAAGAACAAGAAGCGGTGGCTAACCCCTCCACTTTTGAAACCTCAAAGCATAACTTTTAACCTCTTTTTAACTCTGAAAATCAATTTAGAAAGCAAAGAAAAAGAGTGTGAAAGCAAGGGTTTTAGTTATAGGTGAAGGTGTCAGAAAGAGTGTTAACTCTCTCTACCCTTTAGTAGCTCTCCAAACCCAAGCTTAGACACTTGAAAGGAGATCAAAACAACACAAAACTACAATAACTAGATAGTACATGATAGAAATGAAAGCAAGAGGGGAAATAGCAAGCTTATACCTCTTGACAAAGATAGCTCTTTGCTTGTGAATCAAACCAAGTCCAAACACACTCTCAAGCTTGAATTATGATACACAAGGCTCTACCAAGGTTCTTAGGCTAAGGTGTGAAGGTGTATATGGTGTATGGATATAGGTTCAAGGTGGTAAGCTTGCTCAAAGGGTTGCTTGTACAAGAAGAAAGAGCTCTCAAGAAGGTGTATAGGCTTTTTAGAAATTCTTCAACCCTCAAAACAGAGATACAACTTCGTTTTTATAGAATTTGAGCAAGAGGGGTCATAAATATCTTCAAAAATAGACAGCTGGCGGGCTCCCGCCCAGAACAGTGTTTCTCGCTACTAAGGCACGGCCGACCCCAATAAGGCACGGCCAGGCCTTAGTGTAATCCCCTGTTTTTCTGCTTCAGACTCAGCACATGGTGGTACAATGTGTAAAAAGGGATATCTAGGGTATAATCAGTGGAAATATCGAAGGTTTGGGATTGTAATCATACCCCCTTCATTGAGATCTCGAACTACGCACAACACCACTTTCATCATCGAGTGTACCGGGCAAAGCGCTCGAGCCTTGTGGGCGGTCAAAAAAGGGGTGTCTCTAGTTGCTCCTCTTTGACAGAGCTTGAAGTCATAAAGTGATGAGAGTGAATGTCAAAGCGTAGAGACAACCCATTTGACGAGGCCGCAAGGCTTGGGCAAGAAATCAAGACATAAATGCAAAGATTGAACTTGAGGGCAAAGCACAAACGAAATGCAACAAATAACTTATGATCATGCAATGAAACAATCCAAAAAAACAACGCAATGAAACAGTTGAATGCAAATAAAATAACAAAAGAACGCTTCAATCTAAACAAGAATGCAACGTTTAAACAAAAATGTAAATCAAAGCAAAATAAACCCCGCCATGTCTCATATGGAAAGAAGTGAATAAACAGACACGTCTCACATGGAAAGGACAAAGAAAGCACAAACCAAACTACGTCTCACGCAGAAAGGATGTAAGAAAATGCAGACCTAACTACGTAGGAAGGGTAAAGGGCGACATAACCATCGAGCGCACCAGAGGTTTTCGACCAAGATCCTAACGCATCTCACACGAGAGGAGGAAGGGTGATGTGAACAAATACGCCCACGTGCTATTTTTAACCGAAGCAAACAATCTTAGCATGTCTTACGCGATAGGAGGAAAAGTGGTGTGAACAACGAGCGCACCCGATGTTTTTAACCGAGAAAAACACTCCTAGCTCATTGCACGCAAGAGGAGGAAAGATTGGTGTGAACAAGCGAGCACACTGCCGCTTTTTAATCGAGATGAGCAATCCAAACCGTCACACGCGAGAGAAGGAAAGATTGGTGTGAGCGAACAAAGCGCCTTCTTTTTTAATCGAGATGACCAATCCCTATGCGTTACACACGAAAGGAGGAAATGTGGTGTGAACATTGTGTGCACCCGATGTTTTTAATCAATGTAAACAATCCTAACGCATCGCACGGGATAGGAGGAAAGGTGGTGTGAATACTGGGACACGCCCAATGTTTTCAACCAAGGTAAACAATCCTAATACATCGCACACGATAGGAGGAAAGGTGGTGTGAACACCGGGACACGCTCAATGTTTTTAACTGAGGTAAACAATCCTAACGCGTAGCACACAATAAGAGGAAAGGTGGTGTGAACACTAAGACATGCCCAATGTTTTTAACCAAGGTAAACAATCCTAACGCGTCGCACGCGATAAGAGGAAAGGTGGTGTGAACATCGGGACACGCCTAATGTTTTTAACTGAGGTAAACAATCCTAATGCGTCGCACGCGATAGGAGGAAAGGTGGATCGATAAAAGAACAAACAAATTTTCAAAATTTGGTAAAATGAAACTAACTTCCCCCAGGAAGGACTCAGTAAACACAGTCCATGGAGAAAACTCAAATCAAGACACAACGCATAAAATGTGAATTAGAAGTAAACACGAATTCTACACAAAGACACGTAAGACCAAAACAATCAGCGCAAAGTAGTAAAGTGAAATCCAATTTTGCCAATATGTTAAAACAATGGGCTTTAATTTGAACACAACGCGGCACGTTTCAAATTGGTTGTAAAATGGATGATGATCTTACTGTGGCATGAATGATTTTATCCAAAACTCCTCTGAATGAACCGTACATACAACAAATGTGCACTCACAGAATAATAGAACAAATTACAATTCAAGCAAAACAATTAAAAGTTTAAACTAATTAAAAGTCTTAAACAAAATTAAAAGTCTTAGAAAAAACAAATTAAATCATAAGTTTAAACTATGAGTCAAATAAAAAAGTTTAAACAAATTAAATCAAGAAACAAATAAATCAAATTATGCACTCAAATCATAAAACAAAATAGAATGAACAAAATCCTCTCTTTTCCTTTCCTTCTCCTTTTTATATTTTACCTATTCATTTTTTTTTTCATTTTCCTTTGTTCCTTTGTTTTTTTCCCTCATTGTTTTTTTTTTCTCACTGTTTTCCTCTCTTTTCTCTTTCATTTTTCTCTTTTTCAACTCTTTTTCTTCACTGTTTTTTTTTTGTTTGCTTTTTTTATTTTTTATTTTTTCAGATTAAAGCTCCATCATACAAGAAATAAAGTAAAGTAAAAAAAGCAAAACTGAGTTTATATTGAGAGCTGGCCAGGCCTCAATGAAGCACGGCTAGGCGTCAAGATTGCCGACCGGGCTTCGATAGCGGGAGGGGCAGAATCGAGAAAGTCGCGCGACATGTTTGTTTAAAACAAACTCAAGCCTCATTTTTGCACACAAACAAGGTCAAAACTCTTCTCCTTCTCTCTCTAGGCATCTCTCTCTAGATTTTCCCTCCCTTTGAGTTACTCAACAACCCTTGCAATTTTTCCTTTGAAACCCTTTCCCTCCTCTACACTTTGACCCGAACAAATCTTAGTTTGGTGAAGTTTTGAGGTTTCTCTTTGGTTTCCCTCATATTTGCCCACACTTTTCTTATTTCCCCCTTTGATTTTCCAGCCCTCTTCAATTTCTCTCTCCTAAGGCTTGGATTTTGGGGCTTTTACTAATTTTCACTCATCTATTCACATTTTTTTCACTATTCTTCGTTTTCTCTCTATGGCTAGTGACAAGGTTCCCATTTTGGACCTTGCCATTGGTATTGGGGCAGTCTTACGTGCAGATAGGGAGGCCGATGACGCTCCCGCATTACCTTCCCTCATTGATAGGCCATTTGATGCGGTCGCCCACCAACAACACACATATGCTCTGTCCCTACGCGGTATTTTGAGATTTGAGGGCCTTATCCCCGGGATAGATGAGGACATCCTGCTATGAGAGCTTGTGGAGCACTTGTCTGCCGATGCCTCCACTGTAATCAACCTTCCTTTGTTTTGTACATATGTTGAAATCTCACAAGCAAACCACTAGTTAACGCTACATACACTCCCCATTTACAGGTGATAGCTAGGAGGATTGGCGGCTATGGATCCATATTTGGCCCCTAGTGCTGGTGTGAGAGACTTTCTGCAGAGGTCCGCGCACTAGTTGATACTGCCGACTTTGGGCCCTTCTATTCAGGGCTCATACAGATGAGGGCTGAGTCATTGCTCTACGGGGCCTTGGTAGAGAGATGATAGGACACTACGGACTCGTTCCACTACTCATTGATTGGAGAGCTAACCCTAACTTCATACGATTTCTCGATGCTCACTGGCCTACAGGTCAGGGTTGGCAACCCGATCCCATGTGATCCTATTATGATGTAGTGGAGAGCCGCACAGTGCCAGCTTCTCGGGGTGATCCCAGACATCACCAGCCATGGGATGGTGAGGTATAGTTGGTTTTATGATCACTTTTCTGATTCTCAGTCTGCTACTCCAGATAAGGTCGCCCAGTACACTTGCGGCTTCCTTATGTATCTCCTCGGTAATACCTAGTTTGCGAATAGGGAAAAATACCGTGGGGTTATATCTTCCAGGGGCACTAGTACACCTACCACAGGTGACCGGGTGTGGCAGCGGATGCGGCCCCTTATACTGCTATATGAGCTCTGTATCCTACCGCAAGGTGGATTCACTCAGTGGCTGCTGGAGAGTTTGGGAGGTACACCTCATATTTATTTTTTCTGTGCATCTTTACATTCTGTCCAATTCTACATTTCTTGCTCATCTTGGCTTTGCATTTCCTGTTTATCTGCTCATTTACTTCATCCATCTTTTTCTGCTTGTAGCTTTGGGTTTACATATATTTCACCTCTCTAGCTCCGGTCTCGGTGAGACCGATTAAGTTGTCAAAACCCCGCTCCTGGTATTACAACTCCCGATTCGAGTGACGCTGCCGAGTAGACTGAGACTTCCCCTACTTTTGTCGTTTCTTTGACACCATCACTGTGGATCAAGTAACAAAACATTAGTCTTTACATTTCCATACTACTGTTACCATACTGCTATTATTCTCATACTGCACTGTTTTCCATACTGCACTGTTTTCCATACTACTTAGATCCTTGACATCTGACATCTACTTCCACAACTTGACTGGCATCCCTAGGCGGGTATCCCTTAGGCAGCAAGGGCGACCTACGTTGCTACATGGTATGCCTCTACCATGTAGATTTTGTTTGAGGGCCCCTTCAGCTGAGCTTATTACTTGGGGGAGAGGTTCATTCACCAAACACGAAGGGTGGCTGACCCTGACATTCCATACCCTCCTCCTCCCGGCATGAGGGTAGTAGATGATCTTCGCGACGGTCCTCAGATCGACTTTCTGATGATGGGAGAGGATGGTGACCGATATCATGAGCCCGATGACTTCACCACTTTCTTACAGACTCGGGTGATGGCACCTCTTATCCTTGGCATGGTCGTCTTTGTTCGAGAGGTTCTTGCTCTCTGCTTCTGCTGGCTGCTTCTTGGGAGGAGTTCCTTCTCTGACTCCCATTCACGGGTTTCGGTGATTCCTGCAGAGGTCGTATACATGTGGCCTGACGAGGTGATTGGCGATCCCCTTGAGCACATTGTTGAGAGGATCGCGGACCGGTGCTTGCTCTCGCCATTGGCGGTACACACTTCTTCATGTTTCTGCCCATCGTGTTACCTCATGTTTTCACTACCCTTTATTATTCTTGTTCACTGTTCTCAGATGCTTTACTTTTTGCAGGTACCCAGGGCATATGCTGATGACCTCCTCAAGATGATTGACTGACTCCTTTTGATGGTGCGGAAGGGACAGACTACTATAGCCACTCATGGGATTGAGGTATGCTTTTGCCCCTAATTTACAATCATGACAGTCTTGCTCATAACTTTATTGGTCTCTTCTGATGTCTGTGCTTTCTCTCTCTTTGTCTTTTCAGCTTGAGCCAGCGCCAGTTGCACCTACAGGACCTCCTCCAGCTAGTAGATGAAGACAGGCCAAGTGAGGGGCAGATGAGGAGTTGATCAGGTGAGAGGTAGAGTGAGGCAGCGCTTACCTCCCAAGGAGTCCTTTGAGGAGTACACGACTTCTGAGGAGGAGGGTGAGGCGATTGACATGCAGTCTAGTAGCCTCGGTGATGACAGCGATGCACTTTTTCCACAGTTGAGGAGAAAGAGAGCGATGATGGGTTGCTGATGATGATGATGATTTTTGTTTTTGTTTTTGTTTTTGTTTTTTTTTTTTTTGGTTTGTAGTTAAAGACTAGCTTCAGATAGACCCTTTTGTTTTTGAAGGATTTTCTTTTATTTTGCTGCTTTGTAAAACAATGATCGGGGTTGGACCCGCTAGTTTATAAAAGACAAAATTTTGAATGATCTCCTTGCACAATGTGATAAATGGCGTAACCTTTGCATGGTAACTTCGCATAAGACTTAAAACAATGAATATCTGCTCTTCCATTCATTCTTGAGTCGGATAACAACCCACAATCGGAAAAAATGTAAAATACAACTCGACAACAGGAAAACACAATCAAAATAACTCAAAAATACTAAAAAACATTTGGTACAAACAAAATAAGACTCAACACATAGCCACGGTACATCAGGACAAAGGCCAGCTTTTCCTATAACTACACTGATCTGAGCCACCATTTAGACTTGGCCGGGCCTAAATAGGCACGGTTGGGCTTCACCAAGGCACGGTCGGGCGTAAATGTGAGGTCAGTCAGTGCTGCCCAGTTGTCATGCACCCATCCTTCTCATCCTCTATAAATGGTGCTTTTATGCTATTTTTTGGCAGAATAGCAAGTCTTTGGCATTTTACTCTCAAGATAGAGACACTGTGCAACAATAGGCTCCGAGACTGGATAGCCATTTTGGACAGCTCAGAGAGGTGAACTTTCGCGGTTTTGCCCTAAATGCCCTTTTTCCTCTGAGCCACACTTCTCTTTGTTTTCCATTCCTACATGCCGCTGTCTGCTGTTGGAACCCAATAACACATGTGTTTCACTTTGGATCACAGGAGATGTGTCCAACACTCGAGGAATTTCAAACTTTGATGGAGTCCCCGCACGACAAAGAAATCATGCTGCAGCCTTGTTTTGGCCATGCCCAAGCTTTGGGATGGATGTATGGGCTAACATTATATGAGGCTCGATCCTTGGCGCATGATGGGGAGCTAGACATCCCCAGTTTAGTTCATTGATTTTCCGCTATTGGAGACGAGTGACCTTCTTTGGCTAGGTCGCCGGCAACATGCTCTCTATTTATGCCTTCTTACACGATTCCTCCTTGCCCCTAGTTTCGGCGGAGCTAGCATCCTATTGATCGAAGTGGCCCCAATGTTTGAAAGAGGGTAAGAGTTGCATGGGTTTGGCACTGGCTGAAACCTTGATGGTTTTGGATGCCTTTCATCAGTGAGAAGCTACCCGCTTTATGGGGAGTCCTTTACTTCTCTAGGTATTATTTTCCACCCTTCTAATTTATGATTCTTACATCACTCAACACTTACTCTCTATTTTTCTCTCATAACCTCTTCCTTACTTTTCTCTCATCGTACACCTCTCTATTCTTTAATCTCTCTTATTTTTCATCCCTTTCCAGGTATGGTTAATGGATAAATGTCAAGTAGTGGACCCTTGCCCTGCGTACTCAGCCCGAGCCTACTTCTTTCGCTAACGGCTGGTGGATTTCCCCTTAGAGGGTTTATGGTGTGATTGGATGTGCAGCAAATCTGCAACTGACAGAACTTGGCGTTGTCCCTGGCTTAATTTGCCTGAAATGAGCTATAGCATGTCCTGACAATCAGGTGTAGAGTTAATTGGCCTCACACATTGCGTATTCTATTTTCCTTTCTAGTTTAGATGCCAATTTGAGCAAGATTAGATATGTTTAGATGAGGGAGTGGAATACACAGCTCCATTTTCGGTTCATGCCTTGCACTTGCCCCGATATCTCATGACTTGGAGGATTAGAGATTACGCCCCTGCCATTAGTTTCAATTACATCCTGTCTAAAGAGTATTAGGCTTGGCTTGAAGAGGAGGCAGATGTTAGGCCGTCTTTGGCGTAGAGCCACCTAACTGAGCTATGCCCCTAGTTTTACTGCTTTGATCTTTTTTTTCCAAGTTTTATGATGTAAAAGTAACTTTGATCTAAATCAAAGAGGGAGAATGTACTTGTGCTGAAATCAATAAAATTAAAGTTGCGAGTACTGAAAATTTTCCTTTCGGTTCCAAAAAAGGGTCCAAGTTGTAAAAGGGTAAAATTTTGAGAAAAATTAACTTTTATTAAAACTTTCCAAAACAATTTTCGGAAATGATCACCACTTAACATGCATAGAATCAATTCTCAAGATGTACAATCCTGAATCAAAAGATCATAACTGCCCCTGCCTGCATATCACTGTTGCTCTGTATTATGACCCACTTTTCTTCCCAAAATAAAGATCACAACCGAACTAATAGATGACGAACAAAGATGACCTGATCAAGAAAACGGACAGGACAGTTGAGTTGGAGATAGTTACGGCTGAACTATAGGGTGAAGTTGCTTACATATCTCAAAAATGAGAATCAAGCCTTACGTAGTTCGGTTAAGGTTCACTCGAGTACTAACTCTCTCATTTTGCGCTCTAACTTTTGCCAAAGTCAACCTTTAGGTTTTTCAACCTTGTGAGGTCAGTTTTTCTTTGTTTCTAATTTTTCATGCTCTAACTTTTGCCTAGGTCGCCCTTTTGGGTTTTCGGTCTAGTGAACCTTTCAAGGGTAGTATTTCTTCAACTTGTCCATGTTGATCTACTGTGAAAATTCCAAGCCATCTAAGCCCATGAGAATAACTGCCCTTCTTGACCAGATTGACTTGATAATGCAAGGACCAATCCAGTTGGGTCTGAACTTGCCTCTAGGGTCGTGGATGGGGGCTCGGTTGTCCTTCAGTACCATGTCTCCTTCCTTAAGATTCCAAGACTTAACTTTCTTGTTAAAAGCCCTAGCAATTCGGTGTTGATAGCCCTGGATGTGATACAAAGCCTTCAGCCTTCTCTCATCAAACAACATTAACTCATCGAACTTACTTCGTTTCCAGTCCGCCTCCACTATCTGACATTCAGCCGTAACTTGTGATGGTACTTTAATTTCAATTGGCAAAACAACCTCTATCCCATAGAAGAGAGAATAGGGGGTCGCCCCTGTAGATGTTCAGATTGAGGTTCTGTAGCCCCAGAGTGCAAACCACCATTTTTTGTAGAATTCTCTTGATATTTTTGTTCGTGGCCTCAACAGCCCCATTGGTCAGTGGTCTATAGGTTGATGACTTATGGAAAGCCACGTTATATTTCTCAAGCAAGTCTAGCACCTCTTTCTTGAAGTGTGACCCATTATCGGAGATAATCTCATTCAGAACCCCATACCTACAGATGATGTTGTTCTTGATGAACTTAGCTACATGCGACGCTTTTAGCACAGAGTAGGACTAGGCCTCTACCCATTTGGTGAAGTAGTCTATTGCTACCAAGATGAATTCATGTCCGTTCGACCCCTTTGGCATAACTGCGCCGATAACATCTATCCCCCAAATAGAGAATGGCCATGGTGAAGTCATGTTGTAAAGCTTCGACGGTGGAATATTAATGCGATTGGCATGAATCTGGCACTTGTGGTATTGCTGCACAAAACCAATGCAATCTTTTTCCATGGTTGACCAGTAGTAGCCTTGCCTAAGGATTTTTCGGGCAAGTATCACATCGTTCATGTGGGCCTGCACTCTTCTCCGTGAATGGCCTCTATAAGGCACTTTGATTCCTTTTCCTCAACACACAGTTTATGCATTCCCAGATGACCTGTTTTATACAGCTTACCCCCATAAGTGATAAATTGGATGGCCAGATGCCGTATTCCCCTTTTGTCCTTAGTAGTCGCTTTTGGTGGATAGGTTTCCTTTTCCAGGAAATTCCAAATATCATAGTACCAGTGTTTTTGTCTTAAGCCTCATCTCTCATGGCAATGGTTTCATAGGCTGGCGTGTACTTCTGTTCAATAATGATCGGACGCATCCTCACTCCCAATGGAATGTCTACCATAAAAGATAGACTTTCTAGTGCGTCAGCGAATCGGTTGTTCTCTCTTAGCAGATGGGTAAACGTTAGCTTTTGAAACCACGGAATTAGCACATCCAAGACCTGATGGTAAACCTTCATTTTCTCCTCTTTTACCTGCCAATCTCTGTTGGCTTGAGACACAACCAAGTTCAAATCCCTAATGACGTCCAACCTTTTTGCCCCTAGTTCTAGGGCGGCTTCTAAATTAGCAATACAAGCCTCATACTCTGCTTCGTTATTAGATACTTTCAACCAGAGTTTGAATGCTAAGGGTATATGGGAGTCATCGGGTGCCATCAGCAACACACCGATCCCATAACTGTATTGATTGGTTGTTCCGTCAAAGTACATCATCCACGTTTTCTCCTCTATTTGCAGAATATCTTCATATGGGAAAAAGTACTCCACTGCTTCATCTCCTTCTACAGGGTGATCTGCCAGGAATTCCGCTATAGTTCTTCCTTTAACCGACTTGCGTGTAACAGATTTAAGATCAAATTTGGAGACAAGAAGCAACCAACGGGCTAGACTACCCATAAGCGCTGGTTTGTCAAAGAGATACTTGATAAGATCTAATCTCAAAACCAGAATTACCAAATGAGCTAATAGGTAGTGCCTCAACTTCTGGGTAACTCATACCAAGACTAGGAAAGCTTTCTCAAGGGGAGTGTAATGGGTCTCGTAGTCCAGCATTTTCTTGCTCAAGTAGTAGACAAGTTTCTCCATCTTGGCCTCTGACTCCTAAGCTAACATACACCCCATGGTTGAATTCGTGACTGACAGGTACAAAATCAACAGTTTTTTCGGCTCTGGCGGTGATAACACAGGCTGATTCTGCAGGCACTGCTTAACCTGTTCAAAAGCGAACTAACAGCGTTAATCCCATTGGAATTTCTTTCCTTTCTTCAGAAGACCAAATAGTGGTTCACAAGTCAATGTTAGTTTTGAAATAAACCGCCTTATAAATTTCACTTTACCCAGAAAGTTGCGCACCTCATTTTCAATCCTCGGTGGTGGCATTTCTAAGATGGCCTTGATTTTGGAAGGATCTACCTCAATTTCTCTCTGTTTGATCAGGAATCCCAGTATTTTTCCTATTGTTATGCCGAAGGTGCATTTTTGCGAGTTTACCCTCAATCTATACTCTTTGATCTGCTGAAAGAATTTCTCCAAGGTGATGTAGTGGCCGTCTCGATCTTTGGACTTGACAATCATATCGTCCATATACACCTGAACCTCTTTATGGATCATGTCGTGTAGAATGGTGGTTGCAGCCCTTTGATAAATAGCTCCAACATTCTTCAACCCAAACGGCATGGCTCGATAGCAGTAGGTGCCCTATGGAGTAGTGAAAGTGGTCTTCTCCCTATCCTCGGGTGCCATCAGAATCTAGTTATACCCGGGAAACCCATCCATGAACGAGAGCAATACATCGCGGTGAAGTCTACTAACTCGTCAATATGCGGTAGTGGAAAATCATCCTTTGGACTAGCCTTATTTAAATCTCTAAAGTCGACACAGACCTTTATTTTGTCATCTTTCTTTGGGACTGGAACAATATTGGCCAACCACATTGGATACTCAAATACAAGCAAGAACTCTGCCTCAATTTGTTTGGTATTCTTCCTTGATCTTCAAAGCCCAATCTGGGTGGACTCTGCGCATCTTTTGCTTAACCGGTTGGGCCTCAAGGTCAAGAGGGATTTAGTGTTGTACAATCACAAGATCGATTCCAGGCATGTCTTCGTAGGACCATGCGAAAACATCTTTGAAATTTTTTAATAAAGCGATTAAACGCTCGTGTTCCTCCGAGGACAGCGTCGACCAGATGTGGACCAAGCGAGGATCTTCCTCAGTACCCACGTTAATTGATACGATTTCATCTGTACAGGGCTTAACACGCCTCTCCTCCTTAGGATCAGTCAAATTTTTCAAAACCCGAGGAATTTCTTCCTCTTCGTTTATGTCAAAATTTTGAAAATTAATATCAGTACAACAAACCAAAGGCATAGAGAAGTAGGCAAAGTCCACAGCATTCCCATTCAAAAAGTTTGGATCTTTGGTTGCAGTAGCCTCAAAAGAAAACCTAAAAGATGACCTAGACAGGACTTTGGTATCCGGGTTACCACTCCCAAAAGTACCAGACTTAGAGGAACTCGAATCTGACTCCGACTCCACAGACTTAGTGGAATCAGATCCGGGCTCACTATCCGATCTAGAACTGTTCATGATGCCTTGCTCAAACTTCCAGACTAGGTGTGGAGTCTCAGGTGCATCCACGATAAGATTGGAGAAATCCACTATTGGGTTATCCCGATCATTGAGATAGTAAAACTATCTCCCAAGTTGGTGGTCTTAGCTCCAGCAGTTGAACTTACCAGTAGGTCAGCCAGTGCTTTTCCCAACAGCTCTTCCTTTTCAATTTCTAGGCTTGCAGACTTGCTGTGATCCATGCAAGGGCTCAAGTTTGCTTGTTCATCCTCCTCTTCTGGTAACTGGTGTCCGAAGAAGATTTAGAACCCCGGATACCTTATTTTTGTTTCCTCGTCAAACCAGGGCTCTAGGAATCCACAAAAGGGGAAGTCTTCCCCTTGTCAGACAAAACGTTTGTTCAAGTTCCCTTGTATTGGTTTGTGAACTAACTGGTACTGCCTCCCAATCCTCTTTACTTTTAGCCTTTCTCTAAACTCCTGCCATTTTCTTTGCCAGTCTGCAGTGGTAGGTTTGTATCCCAGCCCAAAAGCGTGGGGGTTGTGACTAATCTCATTGGCAACAGTGGCCCCCTGCCTACGACTTTGACCTAGTCTTGATCCGGGCATATGCCCCCTGTTTGTTCATCATGTAGATAGACTACGCACTTACGTAGTTCCCATTGCCCTTCGCCATGATGGTTTGGACCAACCGGGCTTCTGCTAGAGAGAAGCCAGAAAGAAACACGTCCTCCTCCCTATGTATGATTTCCAATAACGATGCAGTGGTTCCCTGGGGAGGATGGATCACAGAATTACCGTACACAATGGCAATCCCGTCTTTAAAGGGGTACTTCACTAACTGATGGACTGTTGATGATATAACCCTCATCTGATGTAGCCAGGGCCTTCCCAATAGTAGATTAAAAGTGGCCAGAATGTTAATGACATGGAATTGCACCTCATGTTCGGACGGGCCGATTAGGATTGACTTTTGAACGTTCCCATAACATCCCGGCTTGTATTGTCATAAGCTCAGACAGCCTGGGTTGTAACTGTAAAGTCAATCGGCCTCAAACCGATGGCATAGGCAATCCTCACTGGACATACATTGATCGCCAATCCGGTATCTACTAACACCACCGGAATCCATTTTTTTCGATTTTCCAGGGTTATGTATAAGGGTCAGTTGTGGTTGCCACCCTCAGGTGGTAACTTCTTATTTGTAAAAGATATCACTGGCGTAACATCCCCAGATGTAACCAACGATACCAATTGGTCAGCAATGGTGTCGATAGGTAGTTTGGTCCGATTCATTGCCTCTAACAACGCTTGCCTATGCTCCCGGGATGCCATTATCAGCCCCTAGATTGATATGTCCACCTGAATCTTCTTGAGCTATTTCAAGACCAGATTTTCTTCAACATCCTTCTCTTTTGCTCTCTCAGCCTCCTTTCCAGAGGTCTCTAGCTGATCTAATGCTGCGCGTTTGAAGTACTGACCACTCCGGGTCATGTGATTGATCTCGTTAGTATACCAAGTGTTGTTCAGGGTATCAGCTTTCCAACCTTTGTCAGTGTACGTATGACCTGGGTTGCTGTGTTCTCACCACTCTCCTGCAGTCATGGTCGGGCTAGCATCAAGTTCTATCTAGAGCATGTTAACATCATGTGCCCCATCATCATCTCATTCTTCCTCCACCACAGTCTTGGTTTCTGAATCCTGATATTTTCTGAGCTTCCTCAACATCCTTTTCTGATTGGTGGGCTCCCATTCAACCTTATTGGTAGTGTGGGCATCAGTCTTTATTGTCTTGGGTTCTTCTTTCCTTTTTCCTTTTCCCTGCTTCAGAGCTATCTTCGTCTGGATCTCTTTTATCCATTCTTTTTGAAATGGTTCTAGTGCCAGTTCTTTGTCAATCAGAGATGCAACCTCAGTTTTGCCACCAGTAGCAATCTCGTCTTCCTTCCCAGTCTCTCATATTTGTTCCTCCACGTCTTACTCTTTTTCACTCAACCATCTATTACTTGTTTCTAGTTGTCTCAGGTCCCACCATTCCACCAGAACACTGCTTGTATCCTTCTCTTCGAAGAAGTACAAATCCTCCAGATCAACCAAATCCTTTTCTAAGTAAGCCAAGTCATTTAGGCCTTGTTTAGGCTGATCATTATGATGTTTCCCTAACTGGCCTTCCCTGATAGCATTAATGTTGAGAAATTCTGGAAATATGACTGCTGGCTTTGGCTGATCGATGGCCACAATGTATAAACTAGGATAGTACTCCTCTATAAGCAAGACCCCTTTCTCTATGACATGAGTATCAGACAACCCTATCTTCAGTGCATTCTCTTATTTCCCCATTTTAATTACCACAGGCCTAGATTAGGTTTGTGGTGTTAGATCTATCATGCACATGTCTGTGCCTTCTGGAATAACTACCTCCAGTTTTGGTAGATGGGATGAAGTAATGTATGTGCCAGGGTTAAAGGTGGGCGATAGTGTATGGATGTGGTCAATGTTTCTGGGCGGGGGAATTTGGTTATGCGTGGGCAGTGGGTTGGTTATTACGTTTGGTTTGGGAGTAAGGCGATGACTTTGTTGTCAATGAGATCCTGGATCTCATGACATAGACGGTAGCAAATGTTCGTGGGATGGCCATGTTATTGGTGGAAGATACAATACTGGGTAGGGTCATGTTTGGCTGGCAATGGGTCCAGAAGTGGATAAGGATAGAAAGCTTTGAGATACCCATTTTCCATTAATAGTTTGAGGGTGCGGGCTGGGCTTATATGGAGGGAAGTAAAAACTCTTCGGTTCCGGGATGGGCCAGTGTTTTGTGAAGGTTGTGAGGTTGTGGCAGTAACAAAGGGATTAGCCATCTTGGCTGTTGAAACAACAATACTGACATCTGCTGACCGTGGAATAGTGCTATTGTTAGCACTGGTATTCCGAGAGAATGGCTTTCTTGCGGGTTCACTTGTTTTGTGGATGATACCGTTTTTGAATGCACTCTCAATCTGAACCCCCAACTCATGTAAGGAAACAAATGTGGACAACGATGCCACTATCATTCTCTATAACATGTTTAACTCAAGGTTCTGGATCACTAGTCAGACTTGTTCTCTTTTGGCAGGTCTATTTGTCATTTAGGCTTCCTTGGCTCTCCACTGAGCAACAAAATCTATGAATGATTCTTTGGGGTTCTGGGTAGTATCCTCCAGCTCACTGGTGGTTATCTCTATCTGGGTGTTATATGAATACAGATTGACAAATACCTCAGATAGCTCCTCCCAATTATGCTTTGTCGAGTCTTCCAATTTAGCGTACCAAATGGCTGCTACGTCAGACAAGGTACTCCCAAATGAGGATAATTTTTGAGCCCTAGACAAACCCCATGGGCCTCAATACATCTAAAAACAACTGGACATACACAATTGGATCCCCACTCCCATCGAATCTGTCGATGTGGGGTATCTTAAATTTCTCTAATAATCTGACTGAAGCCTCAGTGTACCCGTCTTCGATATCCGGAATGGAGTTGAAGCCCTGGGATTTCTTCAATGCTTTCTCTAATCTAACAATCTTGACCAAGGCTGGATCAATTTCATTGACATCAAAAGGAAAGATTCCAGCGAGAGGTTGAACCGGAGGCCTATAAGCCGGAGCCGGGGAAACATTTCCTAAAGATTTGGGATTTGGGGATTTTTAACTGATGGGGGTGGATCAAGATTTGGCAGGGCAGCCGGGACTGGATGTACCTTTGATGCGGATGCCCCAGATGTACGTCATAGATCCACGATAATCTCATTATGTGCAGTCATCCTTTAGTTTACAGTACCCATAGTTCTCTGGAAAGTCGCTATCATGGCAAGAAATTCCTCCGCATTCTGTGTTGTATTCTGTGCCATTGTTGGTCTGGGTGAACTAGATGTTGGTGAACTGATTGAGTGAGAATGGATAGGTGTTTGCAACGTGCTTTGTACTGGTGCTGCTAACTGTCTGTTCCTTTTTCGTCAAGTAACTGGTAGAAGTGAGACCAACATAGGCTGGTCACAAACAAGGTCTTGAGCTTTGCAAAGCCTGTCAAAATGAGTCCACACAACTTCGGAGATATCGAGTTTTTCTGAAGCTATGATGCTAAACTACCTAGCAAAAAGAAAAAAAAATAATCAAAATCGGACAGCACTTCATCCCCAATTCATAACGGTCATAACACATAGTTGAACTGTAATCTCCACTGAACTCTATTCTCAAACTTATACTGATATGAACTACCCTGTACAGTCTCACTGTAATAGCACATACCAAGTAAAAGAACCAAAACACCCTATGAGGGGGTAGGGTTACACTGTCCTAGATTTTTGACATGATCTAGGCTGTACTATTTCAAACAACAAGTTTCACAACATCCTACAAATGGGTGGCATCATGTCCTACGTTGAAATAGTCACTATAGCTTCACTATATGCGACTAGGTCAAATGGTCCAAAGGATACCTCAGCAAGATTACCTAATATACCTCTCACACCTAACACCAAGAAGTGAAAGGAGGATCAAGCGGTACAGTGGTAATCCAAATCCAAGGGTTGTGTTTCCAACATGGCAGAGCCCATGGCCGGTCAACCTTTTAGCAAGGCTTTTGGGTGAGCGTCTAGTATACCGTCTAGGGATAGTAGATGGAAAACACTGTGACTTAAAGTAACCATGCAAATGCAATGCAAAGAACATATAAGTGTAGATAAAATTTCACATCATGATTTTCAAGTCAAGTTCTCTAATTCCCCAGCAGAGTCGCCAGAAATTGTAGCTCGCCTTTCGTGCTCCTTTTGAATACAACTAGCCCTATAGTGCGGACTCCCGTGGTTCTGAATTTGATTTCACAAAGTGCAATGTAAAATAGTGAAAACACAAAAAGAGTCCAAATCTGGCAATTCTTTTTGAAAAATCGATGTTTGAATCAAATGTCAAAAATGGACTGCTTTGCCAGATTTCAGAGTCGCCACCTAAATATTTTTGAAAAATTTAGGAAACCCGAGACTTGTGCCAAAGGCCACCTATTTGTCATCACCATTGTGTCTTGGCTCGGGAACTTAGGTACAACAGGGGAAGGTCATGAATTGATCACCCCATTCGCCTGATCAAAGATCAGCCTCTACTAATCATGATGCTATTTTTATTAAAGTTATATGCTCTTGTTTCGATTATTAGCTTATTTTTACTATGGGACGCACAGAAGTATAGACTAATTTGCAGGAATTGGAACATTTGATTTCATGTTTGTTTTGAAATGAGTTTGTGAATATGCTACTTGAAAAAGTAGGCTTAAAATGGACATTAATTAGACTATCCTAATTCAAGCAATTAGCATTCGTCCACAGGCATTCAAACCGTTATATCAATTAAGCAATTAGTCTCATGGAAGTATGCTTGGCATGGAAACACGAACATTCGATGCAAGATGCTAAGACTCCAAATTGCTCACCTAGTTGTACCTCGACTTTTTCGTGCCCCCTTTCGAAGGACAAATAAGCCCTACAGCATCAGACTCCTGCAGTTCTGAATCAGATCTCACAAGTGCAATATGAGATAGATAAACACCAAAGAGTCCTAATCCATCAAATCTTTTGGAAAATCAATTTTGAATCAAATTGCCAAAAATGGACTACTTTTCCAGATACAAAGTAGCCACCTGTGGACTCGCCTTTTTCCGTGCCCCGCCTTTCGGAAAGGTTTGAAAAGAAGGCCTCACAGTTTGGACTGCCACGATTTTGAATCTAGTCTCACAAGTGCAATGTGAAACTGATAATCATCAAAGAGTCCAAATTCGACAAATCGTTTTGAAGAATTGATTTTAGGATAAAAAATGCCAAAATTGGACTGCTTTGCCAGATACAGAGTCGCTACCTAAATGTTTTATTTTGGGAAATTTAGGAAACCCTGACTCGTGCCAAAGGCGACGTGTCCGTCATCACCAAAGTTGTCTTGGCTCATGAACTTGGGTACGATGGGAGAAGGTCATGAATTGAGCATCCTCGCTTGCCCGATAAAAAATTGGCCTCTAATAATCATGATATGATGTTTTATAAACATTATGTGTTCTTATTCTAGTTATTAAACTAGTTTTACTATGTGACGCACACAAGCAAGTATAGACTAGTTGCAAGACTTGGAACAATTCAACTTACGTTTGTTTTCGAAAATAGTTTGAATTTGCCAACCTCAAGTGGGCTTAAAGATGCAGATTTGCCACCAAACGTAGTCGGCTTGAAATATGATTTGCCACAAGAAAGTGGGCTTAAAACTCACATTCGTTGAATCGTTCCAATTCAAACAACAAGCCTTCATCCACAGGAATTCATGCAGTTTAGCATTTAAGCACATGGCCTCATGGCAAGCATGCTAATCATATGACAACATTCACACTCATGCAAGTATGCTAAAGCATAAAACTCACCGAGTACTCCAAGCCAAAACCAAAACTAGTTAGAAGAATGCATGATCCTAACTATACAAGATGCCTAATGCAACACATGCAATATGAAATTAATAGGCTCGGCCACTAATATGGCATATGCAACACTTTGATAGCTTGCTTTGAAACACGTATTCAAAGAAGTATTGAAATTACAATGCAGTTTGAATGATGTGCCGAGCCTCGGTACATGCAAGACAAATGAATGGATGCAAACGTGCGAGCATAAGGTATGCTAATTGAAACATGTCCCTAATCTAACCATCAAAAGCGATTAAATAAAAGAGAGAAAGACGTGGGGTTGGAAAACATACACATACGCACACACACTTATTACAACATTATGCCCTCGCGAAGGAGTGTCCGAATGAATAAGCTAACTAGCTACACTAATTAAGCTAACTAATTCTTGTAGCAATTGAAAGAATTGACTAACTTTTTCTAAGCTAATTAAATATTACAAATTGAAGTAATTAGCTAAATACTAAGCTAATTAAGTACAAAGCAATTAAACTAATTAATTAGCTATCACTAATTAACTAAACAAAGCAACTAAATGGCCTCGGGAAGTGAGGGATGCATGCATGTTGGGTTTCTCCACCCGAAAAAACCACTACCTTGCCATTGAACGCTTCTGTTTGCACATTTGAACACCAACCGTGTTGCTAACTTCCAGAATAACTCTGTTCCACCTTACCAACACACTGGGCAATTTTCATTGGTGGCCGACAGAGGGCCTGTCGGTTACCAATGGTGGCTGGTCGGCCACTGATGACATGAACTCCACTTTTTGCTGCAACAGAGAGCAGACAGGGAAAAATAGTGTATTCTCACAAGTTTGTGTGTACTGTTTACACTCCTTATCATCAAAGAAGCTCAAAGGAGTGAAACTTTTGGCTCTCAAACCACCAATCAAGCAATTTCCATGCATGATGGCCAAATAACCAAACTTGTACAAGTTTAATGAGTGCAAAACAAGACTCAAAGAGACCACCACCCTATCATACATGATCAAGGGTGATGTTGACCAAGGAAAGTGGCACATTTCATTACTTTCGAGTATGACATGTCCCATTTTCCTGGTGTTCGAATTAACATCCGATTCGAACACATGCAATGCAACACAAAAGATGCTTATCTTGCCTTTTTTACTTATTCATTTTGTTTACTCATTTTACATTACCGATTCATTCTTTAATTGATTAAGTCCAAAGGTCAATGTCCTCTAACGGAAAGATGGTTCAAACAATGAGTTGGTTTGGGCATGAAAGAGGCATTACACTTTTGGTAATGAACCCCCTAAGGGATTAAACCATTAGGTGCAACACCTCAATTCCACACTTAGACAAACAAGTGATTTGAAACCACTTTCAAAGCAAACAAAAGAGTGAAGAATGGAGGGAGATTGTAGAGATTTTAAGTGCTGAAATGAAGTGCAAAACAACACTAAAACATGCTATTAACACAAAGCAATGATGATTAAAGCATTAAAACATCAAGCCAATGAAGGAAATTAAACCACAACTATGCAATACAAGCCTCATTTGAATTACCCATCCCAAAACAGAGCCAAAACAGGTCAAAGTAGAAGCAAAAATATGCTGGACTTAAGCTAAGTTAAGCTAAAAAAAAAAAACTAGGCATGCAAACAAGACACAAGGAGGGAAGGCTAACCCTTTCAATTTTGGACTTCAAAACATGGTTTTTACCACTGAAAAACCTCTGAGATTCAGTGGTTAAAAGGCCCAAAAAAGTTGTTTTCAAAGTGATGAAAAGATGACACAAAAGCTTAACAAGCTAAGAAGCAAAAGGGATGGACAACTCCCTAACTCAAAAGGGCTCAAACCACCACTTTTGGGCCTCAAAAAAGGAACTTTTTACATGTCAAAACCAGCCCAAAATAGCAAAAAAAGAGGGCAAAGCAAGTATTGAAAGCAAGCTTAAGTAACAAGTGTTATACCTCTTGAAGCTAAGGCACAAAATAGGCAACAATTCAAACCTAAACCTCCTTCTAGAGCTCAAACAAGGCTCCAAGGGACCTCAGCTCAAAGGTGGTCAAGTTTGATTAAGGTAGTGTAAGAGTGTAGAGAAAATAAGCTACAAAGCACAAAATATGAAGTAAGAGAGAGAAAGGGAAATCTAGAGAGACAGAGAGATATTTTTGGTCTAAATCTTCTAACCCTCCAAAATGAGGGAGGAACCCCCCTATATATAGAAAAACACCCCTTGAGTTGAGAAACATCTCACCATACACGTGTATGGAGATGCAACTCAATGTGCAACAGCTGGCATAGTTGTCAATAAATATCTAGAAAAAGAGACTGGTGGCCGTTGGCCACCACTGATAGCCCACCGGCCACATCCATGGCCAACAGGCACAATGCATGGCCGACAGCCTTAGGGGGTGGCCGACAGGTCACCAAGAGGTCCAGACACCAAGTTTTGGTCCCAAACAGGGCAGAGAACGAACAAGGTTTAAAGGCTCAATGACAAGGCATTCTGCCGAGGGCTTCGGGTGCTCAAAATGAACACAAACATACCATCACCAAGTGCACAAGCGATGACATCTAAGTCTTGAGGACGGTAAAAAATGGGGTGTCTACAGGTGCCCCTCTTTGACAGAACTTGGAAGTCATGAAATGACAGGAGTGAACGTCAAAACCCAGAGACGACCCATTTTTAACAAGGCCAAAGACTTGGACAAACAAACAAACAAGACGAAAACGGTTCGGCCTGCAGGCTGCCTACATATCCCTTTATAAGGAATCAAACCAACGTAGTTCTGGGGCAAGATGCAAATGATATGCACAATGCGAAAACATAACTTATGATCATGCAATGAGGCTGTAATGAAACATCTAGATGCAAATGTTATGTAAAGAAATGCTACAGTCAAACAAACCGAAGCAAGGTACAACACGTGGGAAAGGCAAAGAATAACACAACGGTCGGGCGCACTCGAGGTGTCGAACAAGATCTCAACATGTTGCATGCGGAAGGAGAGATGGGATGGTGAACACCGAGACGTACCCGACTGTTCTTAACCAAAGGAAATGGTGATAAATATCGGAACGCGTCCAAATATTTGTAACCAAAACAAGGAGTGGTGATAAACCTCGGAACGCATCCAAATGTCTCTAACCAAAACAAGGGATGGTGATAAACATCAGAACACATCAAATGTTTTTAACGAAAGCAGGGAGTTGTGATAAACATTGGAACACGTCCAAATGTTTTTAACCAAAACAAGGAGTGGTGATAAACATTGGAACACGTCCGAATGCTTTTAACCGAAACAGGGATAAAACGAAGGACATAAATGATCTCACCTAGAATTCCTCTGAATGAACCGTACATACAATATCGTGCCTGCATAAGAAAGATACTTAACAAGCATAACATAGTAAGAGTGCATGTTCTATGCAAGATGAATAATCAGATGAATAATCATGACAAAATGTTAAAGACATGTTTTATGCAAAACATGCGAGAAACAAAACGGAAGCAAGTTCTATGCGACATTGGAATGCATATTCAATGCAATAGTACGAAATGCATGTTCTATGCAAGATCAATAGCACAAAATGCGTATTCTATGCAAGATTAACAAATGCATGTTCCATGCACGATAATTGGAAGCATGTTCTATGCATGTTCTATGTGAAAATGGAGAAATGCATATTCTATGCAACAATGGAGGAATGCACATTCTATGCAACAATTGATTGAATAGCAACTTCTGATTTACCTCTCGGAAAATCTGTAACAAGTTAAAAAAGATACACCTCATTCATATTGATTAGTGATGAATCATCATGCACCGAAGACACGATTTAGAGCTTCTACAGAGGCAATTTGAGCTTAAAAGTGAACTTTTCTTGCACTTTTTTGAGAACTAAGGACACAAAACAGCAGCAAAACACAAAGGAGGAGCATTGGAAGCTTGTCGGCCACCAGGGAGAGATGTCGACTACTTTTTGGCTAGGCATAATCATTGTCGGCCACGAATGGTGGCTGTTAGCCACCAGTGGTGGCCGACCTGCCATCGATGGCAGATCAAGCCATTCTGGTCTTTTAACATTCAGGTTTTTAAGTATAGGGCATGGGGTCTTATTTCCTCCACACCCCATGCCCAAAATCCTTCCCTCACTCTCTCTAGACCTTCATTCTCTCTAGATTTGAGCTTTACACACATTTTCCAACGCCCTACGCGAAGTTGATTCACTAAACTTCCTGATTTCCTACGTTTTGAACATACTAAAAATTGATTTCGGTGCTTTTTTCTTCATTTTCACCACTTGAGGCTTGTTCCCCTCGAGTTTCTTTTGGGTTTGGCGCCTTTCCCTGGGCTTTGACTTTTTCTCCCATTTTCCCTCTCCTAGGGTTTGACTTGAGTTAACTTTCGGCATTTTCCAGCTATTTTCCCCATTTTCTCTACTTTTCATCGACCCTTCATCTATATCCCATATGGCAAACGATTTTCCACCTGATGGGGCTCCTCTAGAGGCAGAGTTCGAGGTAGAGTTCGATTCTGATGTAGAGCCGGAGCCCTTACCACTGGGAGTGAGGCCTTTTGACATGACGAGATATCATCCCCAGATGCACATTCTGCCTGTTTGAGGCATTACGCACTTTACTGATTTCGCTGATGCACTAGTGGATCTCTTATTGAGGGAGCCAGACTCCCATCTTTCAATCATTGCCGTAGAGGTACAAACTCTATACACTTGCACATCTAATGTTCTTTACTTGTATTTCTTGCACCAAACACACTCTTGCACTGTATTTTTACCAATGCGATCACATTTGTTTTACACTTCCTTTTCATCGAACTGTATTTAGACTGATTCATCTGTCCTCTGCCACAAGGTGAGGCCCGTGCATACAGGTGCTATGGGGCTAGAGATTGGTACAACGAGCTCCCTGCCGGAGTACAAGCTATTGTTGACAAGGCAAGCTTTGCCCTATTCTGCTATGGATTGTCACAAGTCATAGTCAGCCGTCCACTTCTCGGAGCACTAGTGGAAAGATAGTGGGACACCACCAACTCTCTAAACCTTTCCACTACTGGAGAGATAACGATGGCCCCTTACGACTTTGCCATGATCACAGGCCTTATCGTAGGGGTGATCTGATTCCCCTTGATCCTGATATGGGGGAGTGTGAGGCTGCTTGGATTGAGCTTCTGGGGGGGTGCTCGCCTTTGTTTCGGACAGCCTAGGTCTGATATAGCTGGTTTGAGGAGCAGTTATGGGGAACCGAGCCCAAGAAAGTAGAGGGGATAGAGCACTATGCTCAAGGTTTTCTGATGTTCCTTTTTGGTACCACCCTGTTTGCGAACAAGACGAACACCGTGGGACTATACTTGCTAAGCGCAGCAGTGGTCCTTCCCCGAGTGAGTTTCTACAATTGGGGCAGGGCTGACCTCGCCACCTTGTACGGCTATATAAGCTCAACCTTCCATGGGATTGGACTCTTGATCGGAGGCTACTGGCGAGCCTGGGAGGTACACATCTCAGTTCTCTCTTTACACTTTGCATTTTCTGTTTAACATTTTTCGTTTTACATCTATTCAACGCATGCACTTTCTGCTTTATACTTTCTATATTTGTTCATACGCTGTATACTTTCTGCTTTGCATTTTCTATATTTGTTCATACACTGTATTGATCTGACACACTGCACTCTCTCCACAGTTATGGATGTACGCATATTTCTCGACTCTTGCCCAGGAGCCAGAAGTGGAGGTTCTATTGATGGTCCCCTATTCATAGGTGTATGACAGCCAGCTTCGCTGTTGAACTCGCGAGCCCTTTTCTTTCTTCAGGCTTTACTTCGACACTGTAGCTAATCATGAGGTAAACTAAAACACGGTCATTATTTGCTTTCACACTATTCTGATTCACATTATAGCCACTAACAGCAACTGACAATCTATACAACTTCTATTTCTAGATCTCATGGCAACCATAGGCCACAATACCAAGAGGAGTTGGAGATCGATATAATACGGCCTAGGGCATGACTCGTTATTGCATTCTACTTGAGGGTTCGGTCTACCGAGCCTGGTACCTTGGCGAGAGAGTCATACGCTAGTCTCTTGGCATGCTTGCTCAGTTCATACTGATGACGTCGCCAGAGTCAATGAGATCAGCAGACGGCCTATCTGTCGACAGAGTTATCCAGTTCATGGTGGGCTTGGAGGTGGAGTACTTTCGAGTTGAGGGTGATTATGCAGTCTTCATTTAGACACATCTTATGCCACCTCTAACCGGTGTTAGCGGAGGTGAGGGAGCGAGAGCTCCTGTTGCCAGTATGGGGCCTAGGGTGGCCAAGGTAGCTAGGGCCTATGGCAGAGGGGCTTCTCAGGCGAGATGGATGACTGGTTGGCCAGAGCTTGCCACTACACTTACCTGTTGGCCTTATACCGGGGAGGCTTACTAGATCCCTATTAAGCTTGCACCAGCCGGGCACGAGCTTGTCGGGGTTCGAGGCCCGACTCCAGTATGTACCACATTTTACATTTTGCATGTTAAATTTATTTCAATTATGCTTATAGAACACTGATCACCTCAACGCACTTACAAGCATCTATAGAGTACACCGGGGACGCTCTCCAACTAGCGGCTTCCTTAATGGAGATGGTGCAGAGGAGCATGAATCTGCTCAGCCTCTACGGAATTCAGGTAATTTTCTTCAATTTACATTTCATGCCATCAAACTTTCTGCTGATACATTAGCATTTCAACTATAATTTGTTCCACATTGCACTGATCTGATCCGCTGTACTCAAACACTGCATCTATACATTGTACTTGCACATTGTATTTGACTTCTGCCTCACACACGCTGCATACCATCTTTGCATCTAATACATACACTAAGACTGATTTATTGACAACTACCCTTTTCATATCCCAGCCATACCGGGTGCCCCAGCGGAAGCTGCAGCGGGACCATCAGTGCCCCCTCTGACGGCAGAAAAGAGAGAGAGACAAGCTCTGGCACACAGCCGAGGCAGAGTCAGGGGCACCAGAGATGAGAGTGGCCCTTTTGAGTGATGACGAGGTTGAGACCAGCAAGGCCGAGGAGGCAGCGAGTTAGCACACTAAGTCATCCGAGAGCAGAGATGATGACACCGACTCGAGTTTCGCTAGTGGAGATGATGCTGAGTCAGGCTCTGAGGCAGAGGGCAGCGACGATTCTGGTTCTGGTTTAGAGCGA
This sequence comes from Camellia lanceoleosa, assembly GCA_025200525.1. Taxonomy (NCBI): domain Eukaryota; kingdom Viridiplantae; phylum Streptophyta; class Magnoliopsida; order Ericales; family Theaceae; genus Camellia; species Camellia lanceoleosa. The sequence continues at coordinate 73,624,838 of CM045760.1, read as the reverse complement.
GGTGCAGACAGCGGCGCTGATGGAGACAGCTCTGAGGCTCTGCCCAGGAAGAGGACAAAAAGGGCCTCTCGAGGCTGAGATAGCTGGCGCTGATTTTCTATATTTTGGCTTAGTTTCTTTTTGCTAGTAGTATTAGCACTTTGTACAGTTTTAGATAGGTTTTATTTGCTTTAAAAACTTGTACTCTTTTGTAAAAAGTAACCATGATCAGAATGAAAACCAGCTTTTTGATGAAAAAGTGTTGTATTTTGCATTCTGAGCACCGCATAACATTGCATAGCATAAAAACGAGATTAATCTTGATTGAAAACTGCACATTGTATTGGCATTTTCTTAATCAGGTAATGAACCGACCAACACTTAGCAAACAAAATAAGACAAGATGATAAACAAACTAACAATAACAACTCGACAAGCAAAAACCAGCAAATACAACTCGATAAGCAACACAACAGCTTGATAAATGAATTGAAACAACTCGATAAACAAATTGAAACAACTTAAAAGAGACTGAACAAAACTACCAAAACAAGATAGCAGAATGCACCAAGAGCAGAACAAAACATAGGTTCTTAGCACTCTCAACACACAGAAAGACCACAAGAATGTTGTCGGCCATGAACAGAGGTTGTCGGCCACCAGTGGTGGCTGTCGGCTACAAAAGATGGCTGTCGGCCATTAGCACTGGCCGGTCAGCCATCAGTGTGAGGGACCTCCAGATTGTTGCCACTTGTCTTGTACTCAGTGCCTTATCTTCTATAAAGGTTGGGACTTCGTAGTTTCTTTATTCCAACTCTGTTTTTGCCACAAATGGAGCCATTCTTTACCCAAAAACTCTCAAATTGGATTGCATCTTTAGATAGCTCGGAAAAAGTAAATTTATGGGGTTTCGGGATAAATGCACTATTCCCGCTGAGTCGTTCTCCACTGTATTTTCCATTCCTCCATGCCGCAGCTAGGTGTTGGAATCCAATTACACATGTTTTTAGGTTTAGAGGACAAAAGATATGTCCTACAATTGAAGAATTTCAAGTTTTGATGGAATCCCGCGCGTGATGAGGAAATCTTGCCTCAATCCCGTTTTAGCCACATCCAAGCTCTAGTGAGAATGTGTGGGCTTACTTTACGTGAAGCTCGGTCCTTAGTTCACAACAGAGAGTTGGATATTCCCGGTCTTATTTATCTATTTTTTTACACCGGTGACCGCGGAGACCGTTTTTGGCAGAGTTTTCTGTAGCATGCCCTTTGTTTGTGTACGTTGGCTCATTTTCTACTTGCCCCAAGTTTCGGACGGTCTAGCATTCGACTAATTAAAGTGGCCCAAGACTTGAAAGAGGGCAAGACTTGCATTGGCCTAGCATTGGCTGAGACTTTGACGGGCTTCGATGCCTTCCATCGGCGAGAGATGACTAAATTCGCAGGAAGTTCACTACTTTTGCAGGTAATGTTTCCCATTCTATCTCACATGTGTTTCTTACATCACTCGACACTCATGCTCTGTTTTTCTCTCAAAACCATGTCTTACTTTTCTCTCCACATACACCTCTCTATTCTTTAATCTCTCTTATTTTTTTCATCCCTCCCCAGGTATGGCACATGGACAGGTTGAAGATAGTGGACTCTTGCCCTGAATATTCAGCGCGAGGCTATTTCTTTCGCCAACGGCTAGTTGATTTCCCGAATGAGGGATGGTGGTGCCATTGGATGTGCAACAGGTCTACTGTTGACATTGCTTGGCGTTGCCCCTAATTTGATCTGCCCGAGATGAGCTACAGCATGTTTCGACAACCCGGCATTCAGTTGATTAGCCTAATACACTGTGTCTTCTATTTTCCATTTCGGTTCAAGCGTCAGTTTGGGCATGACCAGACTTGTCTAGAAGAGGGGGTGGAGTACCTGGCACCATTCTTCGTTTGAGGCTCACAATGTGCTCGATATCCCATTGCATAGAGGACAAGAGAACTTCTGGCTCCTACTCCCAATTTCAATTGCGCCCTTTCTGGCGAATGCCTAGCTTGGCTTGAAGATGAGGTGCAAACTGGGCCTACTTTAGCATCTGAAGCTTTCACAAGCTCTGGAGGGGATGCAGGAACACCTGATTCACCCATGCCCCAAGTTTATTACTTTGATCTATACTTTCCATTTTTCCTTTTGAATGTAATAAAAAGCAACTTTGATTTGCATCGAGAGCTGGAGAACTCTGTATTGAAATCAATGAAATTGAAGTTGTAGGCACTGAAATTTTTTCTTTTGGTCCAAAAATACTCTACGTTGTAAAAAGATTAATTTGAACAAAATTAACTTTTATTAAAACTTTTCAAAACCATTTTCTATAAGGATCACAACCTGACACACATGGAATCTATCCTCAAGATGTACAACCCCGAATCTAGGAATTGAAAAATTGACCATTGTCTGCATAACACTGCACCACAATGGAAAATTGCCCCTTGTCTAAACAGCATTGCACTACACTGTAGCAAATCTCATAGTGAAGATTACAGCCGAACTCTTGGGATATAGAAAAGACAAAGACGACCTGAACAATCTCATGGACAGGACAGTTGAGTTGGAAGTGTTTACGGCTGAGCTTCAGAAAGAAGTTGCCTATGTATCTCGAAGATGGGAATCAAGCCTTACATAGTTCGATTCGGGTTCACTCGTGTATTAACACTCTCCTTTTGCGCTCTAACTTTTGCCAAGGCCGCCCTTTCTAGGGTTTTCAGCCTTGCGAGCTTAGTTTTCTTTTTTCTAATTTTTTAAGCTCTAACTTTTGCCTAGGTCGCCCTTCTGGGTTTTCGGCCTAGAGAGCCACTCAAGGATAATATTTCTTCAACTTGTCCGTGTTGATTGGTTAGGAAAATTCTAGGCCATCTAGGTCCATAAGAATAACAGCTCCACCCGACCAAATTGATTTGATGATGTAAAGACTACTCCAATTGGGTCTGAACTTGCCCCTACGGTCATGGATGGGAGCTCGGTTGTCTTTTAGCACCAAATCCCCTTCCTTAAGATTCCTAGGCTTAATTTTCTTGTTAAAAGCCGTGGCAATCATGCGTTGCTATCCTTGGACATGGTACAATGCTTTTAGCCTCCTCTCATTGAACAACATCAATTCCTCAAACTTGCTCTGCTGCCAATCTGCTTCTGCTATCTGGCACTCAGCCATAACCCACAACAATGAAACCTCTATTTCAATCGGTAGAATAGCTTCCATTCCATAAACCAGAGAATACAGAGTTACCCAGTAGATGTTCGAATTGAAGTCCTGTAGCACCAGAGAGCAAATGACAATTTGTCTGGGCAGTCCCTGTAAGTCACAGCCATTTTCTACAAAATGTGCTTGATGTTCTTGTTAGCAGCCTCAACAGCTCCACTGGTTTGTGGTCGATATGTGGATGACTTATGAAAAGCCATGTTGTATTTCTCTAATAAGTCGATCACTTCTGCTTTGAAATGAGGGCCATTATTTGAAATAATCTCATTCGGGACCCCATAACGACAAATGATGTTATTCTTGATGGATTTGGCTATATGCGACGTTTTTAGCACTGCATAGGATTGGGCTTCCACCCACTTTGTAAAGTAGTCTATTTTCACCAAGATATACTCATGCCCATTTGACCTTTTTGGTGTAATTGCCCCAATAACATCAATTCCCCAGATTGAGAAAGGCTATGGTGAAGTCATGCTGTACAGCTTCACCGGTAGGATATTCATGCGATTTGCATGAATTCGGCATTTGTGGCATCGCCGAACAAAATCGATACAATCCTCATCCATGGTTGACCAGTAGTAGCCCTGTTTGAGAATTTTTCGGGCTAGCATTACTCCGCTCATATGTGCTCCACATTCTTCCCCATGGATGGCTTGCATTAGGCACTTCTACTCTTCTACATCAACACACAGCTTGTGCATTCGCTGATGACCACATTTGTACAACTTACCCCCACAGATGATAAACTGAGTAGCCATTTGCCATATTGCCCTTTTATCTTTAGCATTTGCCCCTAGTGGATAAGCTTTATTTTCCAAGAAGTTCTACACATCATAATACTAGGGGTTTTGATCTTGTATTTCATCTATTGCGGCGATCAACTCATAGGTCGGCACATATCTCTATTCAATAATGATCGGACGCATCTGGACTCCAAAAGGGATGTCTATCATAGAAGATAGAGTTCATAAGGCGTCAGCGAACCTATTGTTCTCTCTTAATAGATGCATGAAGGTCAACTTCTCAAACCTAGGAATCAGAACATCCAGGGTTTGGTGGTAGATTTTCATCATTTCTTCTTTAACCTTCTAGTCTCCTTTCGCTTAAGACACAACCAGGTTTGAGTCCCCAATGACGTCCGACATTTTTGCCCCTAGTTCCAAGGCAGTTTCCAAACCAACGATACACGCTTTGTATTCTACTTCGTTGTTGGATACTTTGAACCGGAGTTTGAAGGCTAAAGGTATATGGGAATTGTCGAGTGCGATCAGCAACACCCCTATCCCACAGTCGTACTGGTTAGATGCTCCGTCAAAGTACATTGTCTAGGTTTCTTCCTCAACCTGCAGAATAGCCTCATCTGGGAATAGGTATTCTACTGCTTTGTTCCCTTCCACTGGGTGATCTGCCAGAAACTCTACTACTGCTCTCCCCTTAACAGACTTGCGAGTCACATACTTCAAATTAAATTCAGAGAGCAGAAGCAGCCAACGACCTAGCCTACCTATAAGTGTTGGTTTCTCGAAGAGATATTTGATAGGATCTAATCTCGAAACCAGAATTACAGAGTGAGCTAACAGGTAGGGCCTCAACTTCCTGATAGCCCATACCAAAGCTAAGCAAGCCTTTTCCAGTGGCTTGTAGCAAGTCTCATATTCCATCATCTTCTTGCTCAGATAATAGATGGCTTTCTCCACTCTATCCTCAGATTCCTGAGCAAGCATGCATCCTATCGTTGTATCTGTTACTGACAAATACAGAATCAACGGCTTCCTTGGCTCTGGTGGTGACAACACGGGTGGGTTCTGAAGGTACTGCTTGATTCGCTGAAAAGCAAACTAGCATTGGTCATCCCATTGGAATTTATTTCCTTTCTTCAGGAGACCAAATATTGGTTCACAAGTCAAGGTTAATTTTGCAATAAACCATCTTATGAATTGCACTTTACCCAGAAAGCCTCGCACCTCCTTTGCAGTCCTTGATGGTAGCATTTCTAAGATGGCCTTGATTTTGGAAGGATAAACCTCAATGCCCCTCTGTGTGAGCAAGAAACCCAGCATTTTCCCTGCTGTTACGCCAAAAGTCCACTTCTGTGGATTCAGCCTCAACCGATATTCTCTGATCCATTGGAAAATTTTCTTCAAGGTGGTGTAGTGGCCCTCTCTTTCCTTAGACTTAACAATCATGTCGTCCATATACACCTCAACCTCTTTGTGGATCATATCATGCATGATAGTGGTTGCAGCCTGTTGATAAGTAGCCCCGATATTCTTCAGGCCAAACGGCATCACCCTATAGCAGTAGGTACCCCACGGCATAGTGAAGGCAGTTTTCTCTTTATCCTTAAGTGCCATCAAGATTTGATTATACCCGGAAAACCCATCTGGCTCTGTTCAAATCCCTGAAATCTACACACACTTGAAATCTGTCATCTTTCTTCGACATCGGAACAATGTTGGCCAACCAAGTCAGATACTCAGACACTAGCAAAAACCCTGCATCTATCTGCTTGGTGACCTCCTCCTAAATCTTCAAAGCCTAATCCGGGCATATTCTCCAAAGCTTCTGCTTGACGGGTCGGGCCTCGGGGTCAAGAGGGATCCAGTGCTATATAATCTTAGGATTGATTTCAGGCATGTCTTTGTAGGACCATGCGAAAACATCTTTGAAATCTTTTAATAAAGCGAATAAACGCTCGTATTCCTCTGAAGACAACGTGGACCTGATCTGGACTAGACGAAGATCCTTCTCAGTACCCACATTAATTGAAATGATTTCATCAATAAGGGGTTTTACAAACCTCTCCTCCTCTCGATCAATCAATTGTTTCGAAACCAAAGGAATTCCTTCCTTATCGTTTTTATCAAAATTTTGAAAGTCATGATCAATGCAATATACAAGTGGCACAGAGAAGTACTCGGAAACTGCGATGGTATTCACATTCAAAAGTTCCAACTCATCCAATTCCTCGGTTACAACCAACTCAAAAGAAAAGGAAAAAGATGACCTGGACAAAACTGCAGCATCCGAGTTATCAACCCCAGGAATACCGGACTCCGACTCAAAAGAACTAGAATCTAATTCTAACTCCACAGACTCAGTGGAATCAGATTCTAGCTCACTACCTGATTCAGAACTGCTGGACAAAAAGCCCTCCTCTAGCTACCAAATGAGGAAGGATGCATTAGATACATCCAGAATACCACCGGAAAGGTCTACACCTGATAGGTCTTTGATCATGGAAATAGTGAAGCCATCCCCCAAGCTCCCCGGTTTGATTTGAGGATCCGAAAGGAGACACGCCAACGCTGCTCCTATCTCAAGTTCATTGCTGTTGGACTCACCCTCTGTACTCTGTTCAGCCTCAGCAGTTAATTCAATCTGTTCCTTCGTGGCTTCACCTTCTTGCAGCTGTAGGTTGAAGAAAATCTCAAAGCCTGGTAGACGCCGCTTCTCAGAGTTCAACCATGGCTCAAGAAAGTCGCAAAATGGGAAGTCTTAGCCCTCCCGGATAAAACGACCATTTAGAGTTTCCCGAATTGGTCTATGCACAAGCTCATAGTGCTTCCCACTTTGCTTAGCTTTGGCTCTTCCTGTCATTTTTTTTTTCCCTTTTCTCACCCAGTCCTCTTTGGTAGGAGTGTAACCGAGACCAAAGGCATGTGGGTTATGTAGCACTTCGGCCAGTGTAGTAACGCCCTTTCGGCCGCTCCTTCCTAATCTCATCCCGGGTATATGTTGTAGCTTATTCATGAGGTAAACTGATTGAGCAGTGACGTACAACCCCTCATCAATAGCCAAGATATATTGCACCACTCGGGCCTCAGCCAAGGTAAACCCAGATAGAAAAACATCCTCATCATCGTGTACAATCTCCAGTATGAGTGTAGTAACCTCAGGTGAAGGATGTATAGATGAATTTCCAAATGCAATGGCCATCCCCTTCCAATGGGGGTACTTCAACATTTGATGAAGAGTGGAAGAGACAACTTTCACTTGATGCAGCCATGGCCATCCAAGGAGTAAGTTAAAAGTGGTCGGAACATCCAGGACATGAAACTCAATATCCTGTTGAGCCGGACCAACTTGTACTCTGACTTACACTGTTCCCCATCACTTCTCTGCTTGTGTTGTCGTACGACCGGATTACCTGGGCCGTAGGTACAAAGTTAGCTGGCTTCAAACCAATACCATAGGTTGTGCGTGATGGACAGACATTGATTGTAGACCCAGTGTCAACCAACATAACCGGCACCCACTTTTCTCTACACTCAACTGAGATGTACAACGGTTTGTTATGTGTAGAGCCTTCGGGCAGCAATTCCTTATTTGAGAAGGTCAAAGTGGGCGAAGCACCTCCCAAGAAGACAAGTCCCATTAGTTGCTCGGGAGTTGTGTCGATAGACAACTTAGCCTTATCCATTGCTGACAGGACGGCTTGCTTGTGTACTCGCGAAGCCATGAGCAACCCCTAGATGGATATGTCTGCTTGGATCTTCTTTAGCTGCTTCAGTATAGCTTCTTCTTCTAATAGTTTCTTCCTCTATTTTTCAGCCTCCTTGTCCGTTCCAGATGCTTCGGGTTGGTCCAACTATAAGGGCTTGAAGTACCACCCACTTCTAGTCATATGATCCACCTCGTTAGAGTACCAAGTGTCGTCTGGCAGGTCTTGACCCCAATTCTCATCAGTGTGTGCAAGATGCAGATCATCATCTTCCCATCATATTCCTCCGGCAACCGACATGCAATTGTTCGATTCCATTGTAATTACTCTTACATCACAGTCATCCATCGCAGGGTGTTTGGCTTTTCCAGCTTTCTGACTATTCTGATCTCTTTCCTATTTGAACCACTTCAGTGCGGCTTCTTGCTCTGTATCAGTAGTACTAACAATGCTCAATTCCTGAGCCATTTGTTTCAGACCGGCGTCTTCCAGCAGTTTACCCTTTCTATCGGCTATTCCAGCCTCTGCAGTGATTCCCGCTTCCTGCTTTTCTGGCTTCGGTTCAAGTTTCTCATCCACATCAGGTTCATCACTGAGCCACCCTGAATTATCCGACAACTTGTTCAGATCGAACCAGTTAATTTGTACATTTCCCGGATCTTGTTCCTCGAAGAACTACAAATTGTTGATGTCCTTCTCGAGGTCGGCTAAGTCATCCAATCCTTGGCTTGGTCCATTCTCCTAGACCACACTAACCACTATTCCTGTTGGAAAATCCACTTCTGGTTTGGTCAGATTGGTTGGCACAATATAATGGCATGGGTTGTATTTCACCCCCGATAAATCCACAGAGCCCTCGGGCACTGAATTGACATTCCCATTCTCTACCAAGGTTACCTTGCCCTTATCTACCATGGTCACCACCACAGGTTTGGGTTGGGATGTGGACGCGTTCATCATGCACAAATATGTGCTTTTCGAGATGAACAGGGCCAGCTTAGGTAGGTGGGAGGGGGTGATGTATTTACTGGGGTCGTAAGGGACGGCCAGTGTATGGATAAGGTTTATTTGTCAGTGTAGAGGGGGTTGGTTATGTGGTGGGAGAGGATTTGTAGTGGCGTTAAGCTTTTGAGGGGGCGCTATCACCTTATTGTCAATGAGATCCTGAATCTCATGACGCAATCTAAAGCATCGATTAGTGTCGTGACCATGTTGTTGGTGAAAAGCGCAGTATTTGGCCGAGTTGTGTTACGGGAGAAGAGGATCGGGTAAGGGCGAGGCTCTACTGGCTTGAGGTGCCCCTTTTTGATCAGGACCCCTAAGGCTTTGGATAAGGACATGTATAGTGGAGTGAAGACCCTTTGGCCTCGGGGTTGGTGGCTCGAGGTTTGTGAGGTTGTATTGGATGTACCGGCAAAGGGGTCGGCAGTTTTAGGTGTGGTGGTGACCATACGCACATCGGAAGACCTTGCAGCTGCACTACCGCCAGTAATCGCATTGGAACTGTGTGTGAAAGCCCTCTTGGGCTGCTCTTTCTCGTGGCCTATCATTACACCCTGTTTCATTACATCCTCTATTTGCACCCCTATTTTGTGGAGGTCAGCAAATGTAGACAGAGGTAAGACTATCATCTTCTGTAACAGTCTTGGTTGCAGGTTATGGACCAGCATTCTGATCTGGTCCTTTTTAGCTAGTCGGATGGTCATCATGGAGGCCTTGGCCCTCCACCGAGTCACAAAATCAGAAAATCCCTCATTCGGCTCCTGGCGAGTTGCTTCAAGATCACGAGTAGTGACCTCGATTTGGGTGTTGTAAGAGTACTGTGCTATGAAGGCCTCAGCCATTTCCTCCTAATTTCTCTTTCAAGTTTGGCATACCAGATGGCCGCTATACCCGATAGGGTCCGGCCGAAGAGGGACAACTTTTGCAGTCTAGATAGGCCCATCAGTCGTACAATGTCTGAAAATAACGATGGACCATGGGGTCACCTAAGCAACCAAAGGGCTCTATATACAGCATTTTGAACCTGTCTGGCAAAGTCACTGCTGAGTCAGTGTAGCCGTCCTCAATATCGGGGATCGAATTGACGCCCTAAGCTCATTTAAAGAGCTTTTCCAGCTTGCTTACTTTCAGTGCAATAGAGTCAACCTCAAACTCAAACGGCGCCTCTATCGGCTAAATTGGTGCCTTAGAGGCTTGGGGTGGAATCGGATCCACGGGGATGCCTGCATTTTCTTAGACATCAACTGTGGAAGTAGTAGCTCTGGGTACTGGAAGGTTTGCAGGAGATGGATGGGATGTAGAGGTCGTTGCCTATGGTAATTTTTGTTGTTGTAGCCTAGCAATCAACTCAGCCTGCTGGGCTACAATTTTTGCTTGGCGGCCGGTAACTTTCGCTTGGCGGGCAGCATCAAGCTACATAGCCTCAATAGTTTGTTGGAGTTGTCGAAGCATATCTTCCATGTTGGCTGGGGGACTTTGAATTACCAGAACTGGTGAGTACTCTCTGTCTGGAATAAAAGCAGATGATTGGGCCTGACTGGGCACAGGCGAGGTAAATTGTAACTGCTGAATTGGCAAGTTCTGCCGAATCCTTCTCCATCTAGTAACCGGAAGGAGTGAAACGAACACTGGCTGTCCCCCAATTAGATCCCCAGATCTACAAATCCTTCTAACTCGGGTCCAGAGTGCTTGGGGGGTAACAGACTCGTCTGAAGCAATGGTGTGAGAATACCTTGCAAAAAATAAATAAATAAATAAATAAATAAATAAATAAATAAATAAAGCAAAAGGAAACAAAAATCAGAAACCGCACAGTACCTCAGCTCAAACTCAAACAACAAGCAGTTGCAATCATAAGCTGGAGAACTGTACTCAACACTGAATTTTTGCCTTCCAAAATTGATACTGTAATAACCCACACCACTGATTACCGATTAATTCCTAAATACTGCTAAATTGAGACTGATTATGACTAATAATTGAATTGATTGAAATACTAGACTGACTGACTGGAATCTGAAACTGAATGATTGACTGTATCTGTTCAAATGCATTTCTATCTGTTTGACTGCTTGATTATCTATTTATATATTTTTTTATGTTAAATTGCAAATTGAAGGCCTTATCGGCTACCGAATCTGAAATCGATTGATGTTTTATGATCATCCTAATTTATGTGATTTTATGGTGTAATTATCTGAAAACTGATTTGGTATGATTAAATTAGATTAAAATAAGCTAGATTGCATTGTTAGACTTATTTACCAAATTGCCACTCTAGTGGCCCACTATCTCAACACCTTGGTCTTCATATTACACTTAGAAACAAACATTTCATCAGCACTTTTGAACACCACAACCGACCAAAAGAGAGAGAAAGGGAGAGTAGTGAATTCAACATAAAGGATTGGCTTGAATCTTGAGAAATTGAAGTGTAGATTGCAAATTAAGCTTGTGTATCTTACATTGAAGACCTAAGGTAGATCATCGACCTTCTTCATTGTGTATTTGAGTTTATTCTTGCATGATTAATGGGTCTTTAGTGATCTAAGGCTTGAATTGGTCTTGTAATGTTGAATTAGAGCTCATTCCATGCATGCATGTACATGTCTCTCATTTTTAAAGTTGTTCTCCATAAATTCCCTCATGCATGTTTATGTTAATGTTAAGTCCATGATTTCATCTTGAATTTGAAGAATTGGCTCACTAGAGCATCAAATTGAAGCTTTGAATTGAGTAAAATTCATGCATGTTATGCTTGAGGATTGTTCATGAAAATTGGTTTCTCATTGAGCTTGTTTGAACTACCCTTGGGCCTTGATTTTACAAATTAAGCTTTGAATCATGTTATTCTATGTGTTTACAAGTGTTTTCCAGAAATTGGGCCCAAGAGGTCGAGTTTTGAGTTGCTAAAACTTGATTTTGAGCTTGAATGTGCAATCTGGATTTTTTTGGATTTTGCACTCCGCCGGCGAGAAAGTGGCGCCGGCGGGCAATTCGAGCATCGATTTTTACCTTTGTTTCTGACCTTTCGCCGGCGGGTAATTGACGCTCGAGCGGCTATCAAGCGCCCAATCGAGCGTGATTTTTGAACATGCAAGACTTTTGCCATGTTTTGCAGTACGCTCGAGCGTGGGTATTTACGCTAGAAGGGAAACCTTTGTCTGCATGTCCGCTCGAGCGGGAAACCTACGCTCGAGCGGGATCTCTATTTTCCTGAAATTCTGAAAATGCTTTTAAAGTGCATCTTTGCATCCTCATCCCATCCTAGGCATTCTTAGGCCTAGTTTAAGGCATCTTAAGGAGGATATAGATGTAGAACACACCGTGGCAATTAGGGATCAAGTTGATATCTTTCCCGACTGTGTAGCTTAGTGTGTGTTCAATCTGTAAACTGTGTAGGGTTGGCGACTAGGGACGTGCTCTAGCTTTACTGTAGCCCAGAACTCTGTGAGTAACGACTGTGTAAAGATATGTTCAAATGAGTATCTTCTGAACAATGGAACTGCACTGTTTTGAACTGCTACTGTTTACTAAATGAATGTATGTCCTATATTATGAACTCTATTGTGGCATCCTTAGCAACTACTGTTACTGACTGGTACTGTTACAAAGATCTCTGTCGGTTCCCTTGTTGGAACCACTACTATTTACTGATTGATGGCCATCATTTACTGTTCGATCTTTTAGACCTACTGTTTACTATACTGTTATGCTAATGGATGTACCACATATGACTGTTTACTATACTGAACAACTGATATGCTGATTGAAATGAACTGTTTTCATCATTGTAAGGACATTCATTCTAAACCCCTTTACGCTTTGTGTTATTCACTGGGCTGTAGCTCACTGCTCATATATATATGTAGGTGTACAGGCACCAGACCAGAGCTAGGTGCGTCGAGGTAGACTCCCAGTTTTGTCAAGCCAACGATTATGCCTCACTGCGAGGTTCCGAGCCTGTCAAGCTTTGGCTTAGGGGTGTTTTTATTTCCCCCGTCAGTTTTCGTGTTTGTTTTATTATCTGTATAGACTGTTACTGTACTGTTTAAGAGGGATTAAGTCCCTGTTCTGAATGATTGTAAATGTTGTGTACACTGTTTTGCACTACTTGTACATAGGTATGAAAAGTCTTTTTGCATACAGACTGTCACAGCCCATTGGACATTTTTTATTTACTGTATCGGGTTTTGCCATGCCCCTGTACTCTGTTTTACTGTATTACTGTTAAGCAGGCCTTCGGTAATCTCGGATTACTGGCCGGTTACGGTGCTAAACCCATAGGGGCGGGTTTGGGTCGTGACTGAGTGGTATCAGAGCGATACTTCCTTACCATGAGTTATAGCGCACACACGTGTCCAAATGAGCTATAGGGTGTCCTAGAAAAGCGATTAGGGCATCGCATGAGCATGATAAGTGTGTGGTTATGACATGACTGAATATATGCTAATGTGATTACCTGTTTAAACAAATGACTGCTTATATTGATAATTGCTATAACCGCTTATAGTGAAATGGATAATACAAGAACTGCAAATGAATCCTCATCCTCATCCTCTGAGGCAAGAATGGCAAGACTGGAAAGAATGATGGAATTAATAACTGAAAGACTAGATCAACAACCAAACCAACAGCCCCCACCTCCTCCTCCGGTGCAGCCGGAACAGAATGTGAATGTTAATGATGGGGACATAATTGCTCTTACCCAGAAATTCAGCAAACTGAAACCGCCATCCTTTCAGGGAGGCCTTGAACCGTTAAAGGCTGAAGCTTGGGTTTTGGAGACCGAAAAATTGTTTGAAGTGTTTCCGTGCTCGGAGGCACATAAAGTACTGTTGGCCACCTTCACTTTGCAAGAATAGGCTAGAAGGTGGTGGATGCTTACCCGTGATGACAGCACTATTATGACTTGGGCTCAATTTAAAGGAGCCTTCTTTGAAAAGTACTTCCCTCAATGTGTCAGGGATAGAAAGGTGACTGAATTTGAACAGCTGAGACAGGGCACAATGTCTGTTGTTGAATATGAAACAAAGTTCACCGGGCTTGCTAGATATGCACCACACATGGTGGACACTGATTACAAGAAGGCCAGAAGGTTTGAAGGCGGCCTTAATGTTGCAATACTCGACATAATAAGTTTTCTGAAATTATCGACTTATGTGAATGTTCTTGACCGAGCCTTGATGGCTGAAGCGAACATCGAGGCACTGAAAACTGAAACACCAGCGTCTAAATGGCATGGTAAAAGGCAGAATTTTAAATTCAAGAAAGGCAAGCACAACCCATTGAACAAGAAACAAAATACAGGGTCAACAACTGGCTCTAGCCAAGGGAGCGGTTCCATACCGCCCTGCTCCGAATGTGGTAAGAACCATAAGGGAGTGTGTTATAAACTATCTGGTGCTTGTTACAGGTGTGGCAAGGTGGGCCACATGGTTAAAGATTGCCTTTCCACTGCTCCGGACAATAGTAAAACTGCATGCAGCGCCGCAGCATCAATTGTTGCACCAAAACCGAACCCCAAAACTACCGGGAAAGAGCCTATGAGGCAGGGCCGAGTGTTCGCCCTAGTACCGAGAGATGTACAAAATACTGCGACTGTTGTGTTAGGTATCCTCTTTATTTGTACTCAAAATGCATATGTACTGATTGATTCTGGGTCTACACATTCTTATATGTCGTATACTTTGTCGCGAAAATTGAATAGACCCTTAGAACCCATGAATTATCTGTTAGCTGTATCATCACCCGTTGGGGGATCCATGACTTGTGCATACATGTACCCTGCTTGTGAAATTATTGTCAGAGATGCACATTTGTTTATTAACTTACTGCCACTGAACATTGATCATTTTGATGTAATACTAGGAATGGACTGGTTAACAAAATATCATGCCACCATAGACTGTGTAACGAAACAAGTAGTTTTCCGTCCATTAGGTTTGCCTGAATTTGTGTTTAATGGGAGTGGAGTGGTACCTCCCCCATATTTGATTTCATCTGTGAAAGCTATTAAATTGATTAGAAAGGGGTGTAAGGGGTATTTCTATTCTATATGGACTGTACCTACTGATGTTAAAACTGATGTGAACTGTATTCCTATAGTCAGAGAATGCCCAGATGTTTTTCTAGATGATCTGCCAGGGGACTTGATTGATAGGGAGATTGACTTAACCGTTGATGTGATTCCGGGTACACAGCCTGTATTGAAAGCTCCTTACAGAATGGCTCCAACTGAACTGAAATAATTGAAAGTGCAACTGCAAGAACTGCTAGACAAAAAGTTCATCAAGCCTAGTACTTCACCGTGGGGCGCACATGTCATGTTTGTGAAAAAGAAAGACGACTCATTGAGACTGTGTATTGATTACCGTGAACTAAACAAGGTAATTGTGAAAAATAAATATCCATTACCGCGTATAGATGACTTATTTGATTAGTTACAGGGTGCTCAAGTTTTCTCTAAGATTGATCTCAGATTCGGATATCATCAGTTGAAAGTTAAACAAAATGACATTGATAAAACTGCTTTTCGAACGAGGTATGGACATTATGAATTTTTAGTCATGCCTTTCGGAGTTACCAATGCACTTGCTGCATTTATGGACCTCATGAACAGAATCTTTAAACCATTCCTCGATGACTTTATTGTTGTATTCATTGATGACATTCTGATTTATTCAAAGAGTAGAGAAGAACATGAACATCATCTGAGACTTGCCCTACAGACCTTAAGAGAGCAGAAACTTTATGCTAAACTGTCTAAATGTGAATTCTGGCTTGATCATGTTATGTTTTTGGGGCATGTTGTTAGCAAAGATGGAATTTCCGTTGATTCGTAGAAAATTGAAGCTGTAGTAAACTGGCCTAGACCAACAAATGTGACAGAAGTCCGAAGCTTTTTGGGTTTGGCTGGATATTACAGAAGATTTGTCAATGATTTCTCCAAAATTGCCTTACCATTGACCCAATTGACTCCGAAGGGGATATCATTTGACTCGACTGACCAAAGGGAATCCGTATTCCAAGAGTTGAAAACTCGACTTGTGACCGCACCAGTTCTTACCTTACCTTCAGGTACGGATGGTTATACTGTATTTAGTGATGCTTCTCATAAGGGTTTGGGGTGTGTTCTAATGCAGAATGGGAGAGTAATTGCCTATGCTTCCCGACAACTGAGACCGCACGAAAAGAACTACTCGACCCATGACTTGGAACTTGCCGCAGTGGTATTTGCATTGAAAATCTGGCGTCATTACCTGTATGGAGCGACATGTGAAGTATATACCGACCACAAGAGCCTGAAATATTTCTTCACACAGAAAGAACTGAACATGAGACAGCGGAGATGGCTAGAACTAATTAAAGATTATGACCTACAGATTTTGTACCATCCGGGAAAAGCCAACACCGTTGCCAATGCCTTGAGTCGAAAATCGATTGGAAACCTAGCTTGTTTGCTCACCGGATAGAAAGAGTTGCTTTATGACCTTGAAAAATCTGAAATTGAAATTGTTTTGCGAGAACAAGGTGGAACCTTAGCTGCTATTTCTGCTCAACCGGCACTGATTGAAGAAGTTAAAGAGAAACGACAACAGGATGACTTCTTGAAGAAGATCATCGAAGAAAGGGAGTCTAAACCAAGACCGGGTTTCAAATTTGAAAATAATATACTAAAATTTCAAGAAAGACTGTGTGTACCGAATGATACTGAACTGAAAAGAAGAGTTTTGCAAGAGGGCCACAACTCGAAATTTTTTATTCATCTGGGGAATACGAAAATATACCAAGACCTGAAACTGAATTTCTGGTAGCCAGGAATGAAGAAAGAAATTGCTGATTTTGTATCAAAATGTCTTCATTGCCAACAAGTCAAAGCCAAACATCAACGACCCGCAGGCTTATTGCAGCCCTTACCGATACCGGAGTGGAAATGGGAACATATTACTATGGATTTTATCGTGGGATTGCCTCGCTCCAGTAAAGGTACGGACTTGATTTGGGTTATTGTTGATAGACTGACTAAATCTGCTCACTTCCTACCTGTTAAAACAATTTATAATGCGGACAAATTGGCTATACTCTATATTGATGAAATTGTTAGACTGTATGGAGTGCCTGTGTCCATTGTTTCTGACAGGGATTCGAAGTTTACATCGAGATTTTGGCAAAGCTTACAGACTGCATTGGGTACTGAACTGAGACTGAGTAGTGCCTATCATCCTCAGACAGATGGTCAGTCAGAAAGGACCATCCAGACTCTGGAAGATTTATTGAGAATGTGTGTCCTTGATTTTCAGGGAAACTGGGAAAGCCATTTGCCCTTAGCTGAATTCGCCTACAACAACAGCTATCATTCAAGTATCGGTATGGCGCCTTTCGAGGCATTGTATGGCAGAAAATGTAGATCTCTGATTTGCTGGGCAGAGATTGGAGATGGGCCTTTGCTTGGGCCCGAGATTGTTTATGAAACAACTGAGAAAGTGAAACTAATACAACAGAGACAGAAAACCGTACAGAGCCGACAGAAAAGTTATGCGGATGTCAGAAGACGAGACAGAGAGTTCGAAGTGAGTGATCACGTTTTTGTGAAAGTGACGCCGATGAAAGGCCAGACTCGTTTTGGAGTCAAAGGCAAGTTAGCGTCAAGATATGTCGGACCGTATGAGATTATCAAGAAAATCAATCCGTTGGCGTATCAAGTTGCGCTTCCTCTTGAAATGGAGCATATGCATAACGTCTTCCACATCTCTATGTTGAGGGATTACCTCTGAGATCCTTTCCATGTGATAGAGCTGACTCATGTAGTGCTGAGTGATGACTACACTTACGAGGAACGGTCCATACAGATTGTAAACAGACGGATCAAGAAGTTAAGAAACAAAGAAATCCCGCTGGTGAAAGTCGATTGGCAAAACCATGGTGGCGTGTATGCCACTTGGGAAAGGGAAGATGACATGGCTACAAGATATTCTGAACTGTTCCCACTGAATCCTATTTTCTTCCAGATTGAAGGTAACTCGAGTTTAGAGGACTAAACTCTTTTTCAGGAGGGGAGACTGTAATAACCCTCACCACTGATTACCGATTAATTACTGAATACTGCTAAACTGAGACTGATTATGACTAATAATTGAATTGATTGAAATACTAGACTAACTGACTGGAATCTGAAACTGAATGATTGACTGTATCTGTTTAAATGCATTTCTATCTGTTTGACTGTTTGACTATCTGTTCATATTTTTTATGTTAAATTGCAAATTGAAGGCCTTATCAGCGGCCGAATCTAAAATCGATTGATGTTTTATGGTCATCATAATTTATGTGATTTTATGGTGTAATTATCTGAAAACTGATTTGGTATGATTAAATTGGATTAAAATAAGCTAGATTGCATTGTTGGACTTATTTACCAAATTGCCACTCTAGTGGCCCACTATCTCAACACCTTGGTCTTCACATTACACTTAGAAACAAACATTTCATCAGCTCTTTTGAACACCACAACCGACCAAGAGAGAGAGAAAGGGAGAGTAGTGAATTCAACATAGAGGATTGGCTTGAATCTTGAGAAATTGAAGTGTAGATTGCAAATTGAGCTTGTGTATCTTACATTGAAGACCTAAGGTAGATCATGGACCTTCTTCATTGTGTATTTGAGTTTATTCTTGCATGATTAATGGGTCTTTAGTGATCTAAGGCTTGAATTGGTCTTGTAATGTTGAATTAGAGCTCATTCCATGCATGCATGTACATGTCTCTCATTTTTGAAGTTGTTCTCCATAAATTCCCTCATGCATGTACATGTTAATGTTAAATCCATGATTTCATCTTGAATTTGAAGAATTGGCTCACTAGAGCATCGAATCGAAGCTTTGAATTGAGTAAAATTCATGCATGTTATGCTTGAGGATTGTTCATGAAAATTGGTTTCTCATTGAGCTTGGTTGAACTACCCTCGGGCCTTGATGTTACAAATTCAGCTTTGAATCACGTTATTCTATGTGTTTACAAGTGTTTTCCAGAAATTGGGCCCAAGAGGTCGAGTTTTGAGTTGCTAAAACTTGATTTTGAGCTTGAATGTGCAATCTGGATTTTTCCGGATTTTGCACTCCCGCTCGAGCGGGGAAAGTGGCGCTCGAGCGGGGAATTCGAGCATCCAGTACTTTGCATTGTTTTACAGTCCGCTCGAGCGGGGTAATTGACGCTCGAGCGGGACCTTGTGTCTTACGCTTGAGCAGCTATCAAGCACCCAATCGGGTGTGATTTTTGAGCATGCAGCACTTTTGCCATGTTTTGCAGTATGCTCGAGCGTGGGTATTTATGCTCGAGCGGGAAACCTACGCTCGAGCGGGACCTTTGTTTTCCTAAAATTCTGAAAATGCTTTTAAAGTGTATCTTTGCATCCTCATCCCATCCTAGGCATTCTTAGGCCTAGTTGAAGGCATCTTAAGGAGGATATAGATGTAGAACACACCGAGGCAATTAGGGATCAAGTTGATATCTTTCCCAACTGTGTAGCTTAGTGTGTGTTCAATCTGTAAACTGTGTAGGGATGGCGACTGGGGACGCATTCTAGCTTTACTGTAGCCCAAAACTCTGTGAGTAACAACTGTGTGAAGATATGTTCAAATGATTATCTTCTGAACAATAGAACTGCACTATTTTGAACTGCTACTATTTACTAAATGAATGTATGTCCTATATTCTGAACTGTATTGTGGCATCCTTAGCAACTACTGTTACTGTTACAGAGATCTCTATCGGTTCCCTTGTTGGAACCACTATTGTTTACTGATTGATGGCCATCATTTACTGTTCGGCCTTTTAGACCTACTGTTTATTGTACTGCTATGCTAATGAATGTACCACATATGACTGTTTACTATACTGAACAACTGATATACTGATTGAAATGAACTGTGTTCATCACTGTAAGGACATTCATTCTAAACCCCTTTACGCTTTATGTTATTCACTGGGCTTTAACTCACTGCTCATATATATATGTAGTTGTATAGGCACTAGACCGGAGCTAGGAGCGTCGGGGTAGACTCCCAGTTTTGTCAAGCCAACCACTGTGCCTCACTGCGAGGTTCCGAGCCTGTCAAGCTTTGGCTTAGGGGTGTTTTTATTTCCCCCGTCTGTTTTCGTGTCTTTTTTGTTATTTGTATAGACTGTTACTGTACTGTTTAAGAGGGATTAAGTCCCTGTTCTGAATGATTGTAAATGTTGTGTACACTGTTTTGCACTGCTTGTACATAGGTATGAAAAGTCTTTTTGCATACGCATCGCATGACTCATTGGACATTGTTTATTTATCGTAACTTCCGCCATGCCCTCAGATTCTGCTTTTATCAGATTGTCAGGAAGCAGGCCTTGATAATCTCAGACATCGGGTCAAGTTGATGCTAAACCCATAGGGACGGGTTTAGGTTGTGACAGATACCCAGACTTGCAACTAATACATACATTCCTGCAGAGTTTCACTCTTAAAGAACATATCAAGCAAGTGAGAGCCAAAACACCTCTATGATGGGGTAGGGTTACCGTGTCCTAATTTCGTCAGGAGCTAGGGGTTCACTATGCAAACAAGCGGTTTCACACAATCTTGCATTCGGGTAAGCAACCTGTGCTAGTTTGGAATAGTCTCTATGGTTTTCGATATGCAACTAGGTCGATTGGTCAAAAAGGGTACCTCGGCAAGACCACCTAATATACCTCTCACACTTAACATCGAGAAGTGAAAAGAGGATCAAACAGTACAGTGGTAGTCCAGACCCAAGGGTTGTGTTCCCATCGTGGCAGAGCCCGCAATCCGTCAACCTTTTGGCAAGCTTTTCCAAGCCAGCCTCCAGCAAACCGCTCAGGAATAGCTGATGGCAAACACAGTGACGTAGGTGCACCGATGCAAATGCAAATGCAAAGAAACACATAAGTGTAGATAAAACAACATATCATGAGTTCGAGTCAAGTTCTCTAAGTCCTTAGCAGAGTCGCCAGAAACTGTGGGCTCTCCTTTTTTCACACCCTGCCCTTCGGAAAGGTTTGAAAAGCGGGCCTCATAGTTTGGACTCCCGCGGTTCTGAATCTAATCTCACAAGTGCAATGTGAAATTGATAATCACCAAAGAGTCCAAATTCAGCAAATCATTTTGGAAAATTGATTTTAGGATAAAAAATGCCAAAATTGGACTACTTTGCCAGATATAGAGTTGCCACCTAAATATTTTATTTTGGAAAATTTATGAAACCCTGACTCGTGCCAAAGGCCACGTGTCCGTCATCACCAAAGTTGCCTCGGCTCAGGAACTTGGGTACGAGGGGGGAAGGTCATGAATTGAGCACCCCCGCTAGCCCCGATCAAGGATCGGCTTCTACTAATCTTGATATGATGTTTTATAAACATTATGTGTTCTTATTCCAGTTATTAACTAGCTTTACTATGTGACATACACAAGTAAGTATAGACTAGTTGCAAGACTTGGAACAATTCAACTTATGTTTTTTTTTTTAAATGGTTTGAATTTACCACCCTCAAGTGGGCTTAAAGATGCGGATTTGCCACCAAACACAGTGGGCTTGAAATATAATTTGCCACAACAAAGTGGGCTTAAAACTCACATTTGTTGAATCGTTCCAATTCAAACAACAAGCCTTCATCCACAGGCATTCATGTAGTTTAGCATTTAAGCACATAGCCTCATGGCAAGCATGCTAATCATGGCAACATTCACACTCATGCAACTATGCTAAAGCATAAAACTCACCGAGTACTCCAAGCCAAAATAAAAACTAGTTAGAAGAATGCATGATCCTAACTATACAAGATGCCTAATGTAACATATGCAATATGAAATTAATAGGCTCGGAAACTAATATGGCATATACAACACTTTGATAGCATGCTTTGAAACACGTATTCAAAGAAGTATTGACATTGCAATGCAGTTTAAATGATGTGCCGAGCCTTGGTGCATACAAGACAAATGAATGGATGGAAACGTGCGAGCATAAGGTATGCTAATTGAAACATGTTTTTAATCTAATCATCAAAAGCGATTAAATAAAAGGGAGAAAAACGTGGGATTGGAAAACATACACACATGCACGCACACTTATTACAACATTATGCCCTCGCGATGGAGGGTCCGAATGAATAAGTTAATTAGCTATGCTAATTAAGCTAACTACTTATTACAACAATTGAAACAATTGACTAACTTATTCTAAGCTAATTAAATATTACAAATTGAAGTAATTAGATAAATACTAAGCTAATTAAGTACAAAGCAATTAAACTAATTAATTAGCTACCACTAATTAACTAAACAAAGCAACTAAATGGCCTCGAGAAGCGAGGGATGCATGCATATTCGATTTTGCCACCTGAAAAAGCTACCTCCGTGCCACTGAATGCCTTATTTGCACATTTGAACACCAACAGTGCTACTAACTTCCAGAATAACTCTACTCCACCTTACCAACACACTGGGCGATTTGCATTGGTGGCCGACAGGGGGCCTGTCGGCTACCAATGGTGGTTGGTTGGCCATTGATGACATGAACTCCACTTTTTGCTGCAACAGAGAGTAGACACGGCAAAATAATGTATTCTCACAAGTTTGTGTGTGCTGTTTCCACTCCTTATCATCAAACAAGCTCAAAGGAGTGAAACTCTTGGCTCTCAAACCACCAATCAAGCAATTTCCATGCATGATGGCCAAAGTCCCAAACTTGTACAAGTTTAATGAGTGCAACACAAGACTCAAAAAGACCACCACCCTATTATGCATGATCAAAGGTGATGGTGACAAAGGAAAGTGGCACATTTTATCACTTTCGAGCATGAAATGTCCCATTTTCCTCATGTTCGAATTAACGTCCAATTTGAACACATGCAATGCAACAAAAAAGATGTTTATCTTGCCTCTTTTACTTATTCATTTTGTTTACTCATTTTACATTACCGATTCATTCTTTAATCGATTAAGTCCAAAGGTGAATGTCCTCTAATGGAAAGATGGCTCAAACAACGAGTTGCTTTGGACATGAAAGAGGCATTATATTGTTGGTAATGAACCCCCTAAGGGATTAAACCATTAGGTGTAACACCTCAATTCCACACTTAGGCATACAAGTGGTTTGAAACCACTTTCAAAGCAAACAAAAGAGTGAAGAATGGAGGGAGATTGTAGAGATTTTAAGTGTTCAAATGAAGTGCAAAACAACTTTAAAGCATGCTATTAACTCAAAGCAATGATGATAAAAGCATTAAAACATCAAGCCAATGAAGGAAATAACACCACAACTATGCAATACAAGCCTCAACTAAATTAACCAGTGAAAAACAGAGCCAAAATAGGTCAAAACAAAAGCAAAAACATGTTGGGCTTAAGCTAAGTTAAGCTAGAAAAACATGCTAACTCAAGAAGCTAACTAGGCATGCAAACAAGACATAAGGAGGGAAGGCTAACCCCTCCAATTTTGGACTTCAAAACAAGGTTTTTACCACTAAAAAACCTCTGAGATTCAGTGGTTAAATGGCCCAAAAAAGTTGTTTTGAAAGTGATGAAAAGATGGCACAAAAGCTTAACAAGCCAAGAAGCAAAAATGATGGACAACCCCCTAACACAAAACGGCTCAAACCACCACTTTTGGGCCTTAAAAATAGAACTTTTTACATGTCAAAACAAGCTCCAAAATAGCCACAAAAAAAAAAAAGGGCAAAGCAAGTATTGAAAGTAAGCTTAAGTAACAAGTGTTATACCTCTTGAAGCTAAGGCACAAAATAGGCAACAATCCAAGCCTAAACCTCATTCTAGAGCTTAAAAAAGGCTCCAAGGGACCTTAGCTCAAAGGTGGTCAATTTTGATTAAGGTAGTGTATGTAAGAGTGTAGAGAAAATAAGCTACAATGCATTAAATATCGAGAGAGAGAGAGAGAGAGAGAGAGATTTTTTTGTCTAAATCTTCTAACCCTCCAAAATGGGGGAAGAACCCCCCTATATATACAAAAACACCCCTTGAGCTGAGAAACATCTCACCATACACGTGTATGGAGATGCAACTCAATGTGCAACAGCTGGCACAGTTGTCAATAAATATTTGGAAAAAGAGACTGGTGGCTGATCGGCCACATCCATGGCCGACAGCCTTGGGGCTAGCCGACAGGTCACCAAGAGGTCTAGACACCAAGTTTTGGTCCAAAACAGGGCAGAGAAAGAACAAGGTTTAAAGGCTCAAAGACCGAGGGCTTTGGGTGCTCAAAACGAACACAAACACACAATCACCGAGTACACAAGCGATGATGTCTAAGTCTTGAGGACGGTGAAAAATGGGGTGTCTAGACCACCTAAATATTTTTGAGAAATTTAGGAAACCCATGACTCGTGCCAAAGGCCACATGTCTGTCATCACCAAGATTGTCTCGGCTTAGGAACTTAGGTACGAGAGGGAAAGGACTTGAATTGAGCACCCCCGCTCGCCCGATCAAAGATCAGCATCTACTAATCATGATGTAAATCTTATTTACATTATATGCTCTTGTTCCGGTTATTAGGCTAACCTTACTATGTGATGCGCACACAAGTATAGACTATTTGCCAAAATTGGAGCATTTGATTTCATGTTTGTTTGCAAAATTGTTTCGAATATGTACCACTTGAAAAAGTCATAGTAGAACATTATTCATCCACAGGCATTCAGACGGTTTATCAATTAAGTACTTAGCCTCATGGCAAGCATGCTAGACTTGGCAACATCAACATGCAATTATGCTAAAGTGAGTAAAGGCTCACCAAGTACTCCAAGCCAAAAAGATGATGAAGTTAGAAAAATACATGATTCTAACTTATGCAATATGACTAATGCAATACATGCGATATGCAATTACTAGGCTCGGCTACTAATATGGCATATTAGTCAATTTGAGAACATGCGGTCTAAGCACGTATTCAAAGAAGTATTTAAACGACAATGCAAGTTTAGCATGATGAACCAAGCCTCAGTGCATGTAAGACAAGTGGATGCAAGCATGAAGAATGCTAAACAAAACATGATGCTTTAATCTAACCATCGTAAGCAAATAAATAAAAGGGAGAAAGATGTGGGGTTGGAAGACATACACATTATTACAAATTTTGCGCCCTAACACGAAGGAGAGTCCAAATGAACTAACTAGCTAACTAAACTAATTAGCTATTATAACAACAAATGAATAATTTAGCTAAACTACTTAACTAATTATTACAAACCGAATGAATTAACGAATAAACTAATTGATTAACTAATCTAGCTAATTAAAATAATTACAACACGAGACGAATTAGCTATTCTAACTAATCAATTACAAAGCCACTATGTTAAGCACAACACTAATATATTTACAACACGCATCCCGAGGATCGATGGAGTGCTCATGCATGATTACGGTTTCTACCCGAAAAGGCCACTGTTTTTACTGCTGACTACCTCTGTTGCACAGTAGAACTTCCACCTCCAGACCAACTCTGTTCTGCTTCAAACGAACACTGCTTGATTTTGCACTGGTGGCTGGCAGAAGGCCTGCCATCCACCGATGATAGCCTGCTAGCCACTACTGACTGGATTGTCCTGCTGCAACAGAGAGCAAATAGAGTAGTGACAATGTATTCTCAAGGGTTTGTTTGCACAACTCACCCCTCTTTATCATTTAAACAGCTCAAAGGAGTAATAAGTTTGATTTCACAAACCACCAATAGATGTAATTTCATTGTATGATGGCTTATGAGTCAAGTGTGCAAGTTCAATAAATGCAACAAAACAAGACTCTCAAAACCACCTCCCTGTCATGAAAGATTAAGGGAAGTAGTTGACAATGAATCTTGAACCGTTTACATCAGTAATGAGTATGAAACAACTCAAGACTCAAGGGTTCAATTAACGTTCGATTGAACCCTAACCAAATTATTATCTTGCATATTTTTATTCACCAATTTTATTACTTCATTTTAGAATACCACTCATTCTTTAGTCAATTGAGTCCGAAGGTGAATTTAAGTCCTATAGTGGAAAGATGGCTCAAACCAAGTGTTGCTTTGGGCGTGAAAGAGACATCATATAGTTCGTAATGAACCCCCAAAGGGATTAAACAATTAAGCATGACACCTCATCTCATGCTTAAACAAACAAATAGTTTGAAATCACTTTCAAAGCAAATGAAAAGTCAAGAAAGGAGGGAGGTTGTAGAGATGATTAAGAGTGATCACAAGTATAGAAAGCCATAAATAAATGCAATCAACTCAAATAAGGTGGTGTCTAAGGCCTAAAACACCAAACTCATGAGGATAATTACACTACATGCATGCAATATAAGGTTCAAAAGCAATGAGCACTTAAAAACCGTCCTAAAATAGTGCTAAATAAGTCCTAAAGGTTGCTGGAATTAAGACAAAAATAGCTAGGACAATAAGCTAAAACATAGACCATGCTAGGCTAGTAAGCAAAACACAAGGAGGGGAAGCTAACCCCTCCAATTTTGGACTTCAAACCATGATTTTAGCTACTAAAATAACTCTGAAAATCAGTGTTTAAAAGCTCAAAAAAAGATAATGCAAAGGGGGGAAACACATGGGTAAAGTCCTTGAGAACAAGGTGTAAAGAAGGGTGAACCACCCCTCAACCTTTATTGGCCTTCAAACCCAAGTTTCAACCCAAAAACATAGATTTTTTACAGCCCAAAAATAGTTGGAAAACTATAGAAAAAAGAGTAATTAAAACAAGTAAAGAGGCAAAGCTTTATACCTCTTGAAGAGAAGATCACTTTTAAGCAATAAAACAAGGAAAACACACCTTCAAGAGCTCAAATAAGGCTCAAAGGTACCTCAGTTAAAAGATGGAGAGGTTTGGTTAAGAGTGTATAGGCAAAAGCTTGCAAAAAGCTTAGAAATTTCAAGAGAGAGAGAGAGAGAGAGAGAGAGAGAGAGAGAGTTTTCGCTCTAAAAATTCCAACCTTTTTAATGAAAGGGGAGGCCTCCTATATATAGAAAACCAAGAAAGTCCCTCAGAAACATCCAGCCATACACGTGAGAGCAGATGAAAGTATCTCTGCAAACAGCTGGCACATCTGTCGCAAGACATCTGCAAAACACATTGGTGGCTAGCAGGCCACATTAGTGGCTAGCAACCAGAAGTAGTGGTCGGTAGGCCATAGTAGTGGCTGACAGGCCACTAGAGGTTGCAGGCTTGAAAATCCAAGGTTTTGGTCCAAAAACAAGGCAACAGGGGTGCAAGGTTTGAAAGGCTAAATGTTGTGGCATTTCGCTGAGGACTTCAGGTACTTGACGAGCATATACACTCATCATTGGGTGTGCAAGCGATGACGTCCAAATCGTATGCACGGTCAAAAATGGGATGTCTACAATTGTCCCTCTTTGATAGAACTCGGAATCATGAAATGATGTGAGTGAATGTCAAAGCCTGAAGATGATCCATTTTGACAAGGAAATAAGACTTGTACAAACAATCAAAACAAAAATAAATGGTTGTGCCCGCAGGCTACCTATGTATCCCTTTGCAAAGAATCAAACCGGCGTAGTTTTGGGGCAAGATGCAAATGATATGCACAAAAACTTTGAAAGCTGGACCCACACGCTTCACGTAGTTGACTATTTTGAAAACTCATGATCATGCGAGATGATGCAACAAGCAATAACATATGCAATAAACAATAACAAGATAATAACGAGTAATAACATGATAGCAACACATGAATGAGCAATTGTGAGCTTAAAACCAACACAGGTTCCATGCAAAAGATATAAAAGACACTCTAACCATGCCAAAATGAGGGACGAGGAAAGAAAACACCGTTCAAGGTTGCGTTTCACGTATCTCGAGAAACTGAGAAACGAAAACCACTCGGGGTCATGTTTCACATGTCCTGAGATAAAAACTGCTCAAGGTCGTGCTTCACACATCCTAAGAAACAGAGGAACAAAAACCGCTAGAGGTCATGTTTTACGCATCTCGAGAAACAAGAAAAACTACTCGGGCTCGTGCTTCACGTGTCCAGAGATAAAATATGCCCAGAGCCGCGCTTCACGCATCTTGAGATAAAAGAGAAATCGCTAGGGCTTGCGCTTCACGCATCCCGAGATAAAACAAGAGGTGAATGTAAGTCCTATAATGGAGAGAGGGTTCAAACCAAGTGTTGCTTTGGATATGAAAGAAACATCATACCATTGGTAACGAACCCCCAAAGGGATTAAACCATTGAGCATGACACCTCAATCTCATGGTTAAACAAACAAATAGTTTGAAAGCACTTTTAAAGCAAATGAAAAGCCAAGAAATGAGGGAGGTTGCAGAGGTGATTAAGAGTGATCACAAGTATGGAAAGCCATAAATAAATGCAATCAACTCAAATAAGGTGTTGTCTAAGGCCTAAAACACAAAACTGATGAGGACAATTACACTACAAGCATGCAATATCTATTCATGCCTTTAATAACATTGTTGCCCTTTCCTTACAGCTATGGGTTTACACATATTTTCCAGCCCTTGCCCCAGAGCCTATGGAGGAGCTCCCTCTTGTGGTTCCCTACTCAGGTCGGTATGATGGTCGGTGTCGGCGCTAGAGTCGTGAGACTTTTGTTTTCTTCCATCATTACTTTGATACAGTGGTTGCCGCTGAGGTAACCTGAAACTCACAATTATTTTTTCTTTAATACTACTCTGATTCACACTTTGGCAACTGACGGCAACTAGCAATTTGTGCATTCTCTATTTGCAAATCGCGTGGCAGCCTTGGGCTATGATGTCCGCCAGGATGAGAGACCAGTATGCAGGAGCGTAGGGCACATCGCGTTTCCTGATTCTGTTGAAGGGCCCAATCTACCGGGCTTGGTTTCTGAGCGAGAGATCCGTTTGCCAGACTGTGGGCTTGCCTGACCCAGTTGTTTCGTTGCCAGCCCTGGAGTCTATAAGGACAATGGATAACCTATCGGTTGATGTAGTTATTCAGTTCATAGTAGGCCTAGGCGCTGATTTCTTCAGAGACGAGGGTGACTACACTACATTTATTTAGACCCACCTTATGCCTCCTCTGACGGGCCCTCACACATGCGATGGGGCAGGGGCTCCTGCAGCAGGCGAGGCGACTCGGGTGATTAGGACCCATACTAGAGGGGTTCCCCCTGTTGAGTAGACTACTCATTGGCCAAAGCTTCCCACCGAGCTCATATGTTGGTAGCCTACTAGGACTGCTTATCAGATTCCGATCGAGCTGGCCGAGGCAGGGCATGAGTTTGTCGGAGTTTGAGGCTCGTTCCAGGTATGGATCACACTTTACTATTTATATCCCACATTTCAATTTCAGATATGTTTATTCCAGACATTGATCATCCAAATACATTTGTAGGCATCTATAGAGTATACGGGGAACCTCCCTGTGAAAACCCTTTTCCGTGTTATGCTAATTGATCCTAATTATGCTTCTGATTATATGCTTGATGTGGTTTTACGTGATAATTATATGATTACATGTGTTTTTGTACTTCTACCTGTTCACCGTAAGAAAATATGTTTGATTTTCTGCTTTATAATTTAAATTGAAGGCTGTACGGGGGCGAAATATCCTTTGGTTTCCGTACTCCTTGGATGTCAAGCTTCTGGTGACGACGTCTATCTCTGCAACACAAAAATGGTGAGCTGCCCAGCAGTGGTGCGCTAGAAAGGCCCTCCGACGATCAAGTCAGATCACCAAGGAAGACGACAATCAAAGGAGAGTGTTTGTGAGAGTGAATTCGCATACCTCTAACGTTCCTCTTCCTCCCTATTTCTAGGCTGGGCATGCAACCCAAGATTGTGCGCGCACTACCTCTGCTGTTCTTTCCTGGACAGGTGGCAGTGCTCGCCTCTCACCACCTTACGCGTGTAAAGGTTTTGTCCTTCCACCAGTACACACAGAACTGTCCAACGGTATTGAGGCGCGCATGGAACAGATATCCTCTCCCTCACACCATTGGCCCAGGTGGCACACCTAACCGGGGTACCACGACCGGCCTAACACTTGTGGAAAATCGCCATCACGTGCACTTAACCATGATATGTGTCACCGACCTGCTCTTGACCGGTTCATCAGGACCACCTGGTCGAGAGGCATGCCGGCCTCCAACTGTTCTAACTTTAATCTCGGTCACACGAAACCGCTTCACCTTGGCTGGACGGTTGAAGGCATTCCGGCCTCGCCGCACCCTCAGTCCAGTCCAGATAACCCTTCAGCTCGGTTAATATTCACCACTGCGAGCTTCGCCTGACACGAGCAACCCATAGCTCAGCCACGCCAAGACGTTGACCGGTCGACATCTTCAACCGCACAAGCCAGTCCGCTCCGCCGTTCCAACCGAGCAATTTGCTCGGCCCCGTGTAGTCCGTAACGCTTGACGTTATCTTTGCTCGGCCGTGCTAACCGGCGCGAATCTGTCCTCTCAAGTGCCCCTTCACCCCATCTGAGGCGATCGTGATTGGGGTTACAACTGTGTCCGAGCTAAGGTTGAGTTGCGCTCTTGCTAGGCCGAGCTGGATTGGGGGAATGTCTACCGCCGAGCCACGGTTTAGCTACGCCATTACCGAGCCGAGCATAATTGGGGACACATCTGTCGCCGAGCTACCTCAATTGGCCGGCCATTACCTCCGCAGTCCCATCAAAGGTCGTACAGTCGTACTGACAGCCGCTTTTCAGAGCCACGTGGCTCCACACCACTGGGTCGTGCATCCAGCTGTCCCCCACGCCTTGAATTTCAAACGGCTGCGCCGTTTGGTGTTTTCCCTCCATCATTAAACCCCATACGAAGGGTCTAAACCCTTCACTTTTCACTTTCTACCACAGCTCCAAAAACCCTAGCCCCTCAACCTTCCTCGTTTTCTCTGCTGCTGCATTGTCTCAAGTCCTCAACTCATTCATCTTGCCATTTCTGACGCTGCGTTCAAGTTTTCGAGGCCTACCTCTCCTCACAGCCGTTTTTGGTAAGTTACATTGCCCTTCTCTTGCATTTTCAGCCTCCATTTTCATATCCTTTGAACTTGTTCTTCATTTTTATGCCCCTGCTCTTCATGCTTACGATGGGGGCCATTAGCGTTGCTTTCCCTTGCTTAGATTTGGCACACCCTAGGGCAAACAAAAACAATGGGAATGGATGGGGCCTTCGTGCCCCTCGTTCCTCCTGGGTTCGAACAGATTCATCCCATCCCTAGGATGAACAGTTTGAATCAGGGTAGGACCGAGCTGAATGCTCATTTAGATCCATAATTAGGGCTTCGACCGATCAAAAAATGGTTTGTGGCTTCTCATAGAGGCTGCGACCGGGCTGAATACTCCATTTGATCGGTGAGTAGAGTGAACCGAACTAAAACCCTGAAACCTTCGCCCAAACCTTGACCGAGCTGGGCGATCAACTAGATCCTTCAATAGGTCTTAACCGAGCTATAACCGAACTAGGGGGCCTAGGCACACATGTAGTTGAACCGAGCTGAGACTAACTGGTCAAAACACCAAATGCTTCGCTGAGCTATTTCCAATAGGAGCCGCGCAATCTATGCCATGCTAACCCTTGGCCTTATTATTTTTGTAACATGGAGAACAAATATGACCGACCAAGCCAGTCCAGCATTATAATTGGTGGAGCTCAAAGACCGAGCAAACACACCAACATTTTTGACCGAGTTACACACCAAACCAAATAAAACCGAGATAATGGGGAAATACCTGTTCATGGTCAGCTCGCCTGGCGCGATGGCGGAGTTTCGAAAGGAGTACAAAGTTCCTGACGACGTCATCCTAGAGCTCGCCAAAAAGAGAGACACCCCTTGGGGAGATTTAGACCGGTGCCCCTTCACGGTCGTGTCAATAGTAGAGGGAGGTGTCCGCTTCCCGGTCCAGCCCTTGCTCTGCGAATTTTTGAGGCAGACAAGGCTGTGCCCGAGCCAAGTCTCAAATAACACATACAAAATAATAAACGGGGTCGCCGAGCTGAACCAGAGGCTCGGTCTCCATCTCGGTCTGGCTGAAATTTTCCATCAATATAGCCTTAGTAGAAATAAAAGCGGGCTTTGCTGGTACCTCAAAGTCAAGAAGGGCCGAGCAAAGCTCATTGAAGGCAACCCAAACAAAGAAACCAACGACGACGACTTCCTCTGGGTGTCCAGTAATTACGAAGACACCGAGGCGCCCATACCAGGCTGGTACATTAGGAAAGATTTTGGCAGTGCTGGTAGGTAGCCCGGCCGACCGCACTATCTTTTTTCTATATTTCACTTCTGTCATTTTCTGCCGGTCTAACACTTGTTTTCTTCTTGCAGATTGACATTTGGCAGCAGACTATCATCAGGCCGACCCAGAAGCAATCCGAGCTCTGCTGTAACACCCAGCCGAGGAGAGAGAGTCGTCAAAACTGCTCGGCTTCGAACAAACCTACCATTATCAAGCACCGCGCAAAAGCCGCGTGACCGACTTCCTTCGTGCGCCTTCCCCTGAACCCGATCCAAGCCTACCACCGATCAGACTTGTTCCCCTCATAGCCGAGTAGGAAATGGAAAAAATCAGGGCTATTAAGTCCATGATAACCGGGGAGGAAGGGAAGTCCCAACCCCTAGAGGCGACCGGGGGAACATCCTCCACCCCAGCCATGCAAACAGAAGGCGCGGTGCTTGCTCTCGCCACCGAACAACCGGCCGGCCGATCCAAGAAGAGGCCAAGCAAGGAGATGACCGGGCAGAACCTCATTGACGAAGATTCAACCAAGGTTGCTTCAACCGAACTGGGAGACCAGACCGAGCAACCGCTGGCCCGCAAATCCAAGGGCAAGGGCCCAGCCACCCCCCCGGTCTGGGCGCCTGAGTTCAAATACCAAGGCCGACCAGTTTCTGCCGAGGACTCTGTCTATGCTGATGAGGATTATTCCCTTGGCTTCAACATGACCAAGTGGCTAATCCTTCCAGCCGACATGAAGAGGCATGATGAGCTGTCGGACCTGAAGGTCCTCCGCTCGGCGGCCAAATCCATCGTGCTGGTAAGTTCTTTTATATTTTTTGAATTGTTTGCTCGGTTTTTTCTCGGTTTCTGAATGCTAATGGTCTGTCATTTGTTTGCAGGCTGCGCAGAAGAACTACCTTGCCCCCGACCGCATGATCAAAGTGCGGCGGAGCGGGATGAACTGAGGCAGAAAGTTGACCGAGCAGAAGTTGAAAAGCAGCGTGCCGTCAAGTCAACCAAAGCTCGGTACCTTGCTGAGCTAAGGAAACTGGGCGATGCCAACAAGGAAGCTCTGGACAAGGCGGTCGATGACGCGTAGGACAGGGGATATCCTCAGGGGGAGAAAACCTATGAACGGCAAGTCCAGGTGACGAAGGACATCTTTTTCCAGTGCGGCTGGAAAGCCGCCGTGGAGAAAGTTGGACTTGGTCAGGATTCCGCCATGTTCGTTAGTCCGCCTACTGCATATATCTCGGCCTACATGTAGGTGTACACCAATGCCGCGCAAAACCGACTGATAGCAGAGGCAAGGAAAGTGGCTGAGGAAGAAGCCGCCGCCGCACAACAGACCGAGCAAGCCACAAACACCGAAGCATCGCTAGATATGGAGGCCGAAGTTACTGATCGGGAGGTTGTCGCGGTGGAGGGCACCGACAATGAAGCCGAAGAAAACTGCCGGAAGCGGCCGATGCCGGCATTTAAAGCGAGGAGATCGCCGAGCAAAACCTTGAGCTGGACTGAAGATTTTCTTCTTTCTTTTTTTTTTTCACCGTCTTGTTCTCCTTAGTTTTTGTTTTCTTCTTTTTCATGCTTTGTTTTGCAATGTAACCGGGCTATGTCCCCCGCTTGTACTTGGATTTTCTTTATCAATGCAAACTTCAGCTTTTGTGCTCGTACAACTCCCATTTATGTTCTGTTGACATGTGTAAATTTCTTGATTCAAACTGTAAGCAACTGGCAGGTCGGCTAAACCGCACAATCTGCCGAGCTAAAATCAACTCACAAGTAATCTAATCAGGGCTAGCAGTTGAATTTTCAAATGAAATGACACTTGAACTTGGCCGAGCAAAAGCCGCTCGGCCCTGATTGGTTTGCAGACTGAAATTCCAACACTTCAATATGGCCAAGCAAAAACCAGCTTGCCTTTCAAGTTGTTTAAAACGCTAACATTTCCCTTTAGACGAGCAAAGTCAGCTCGGCTTTATAACTGTTGGAAAAGACACCAACATTGCCAGTTCCGCCGAGCAAGATCAGCTCGTTTCCCATATTGGACAAGACACCAATATGCCAATTGGGCCGAGCAAAATTAGCTCGGCTCCTACATTGGGAAAAACACCAATGTTTCAATTAGGTTGGTTATGCCGCACAACATTCCAACTGGGCGAGCAAAACCAGCTCAGCCCTAATGCGCATCGCTCCATACGCAAACTGTTTGCGCGGTCTGCTCCCATTCCGAGGAAAACAGTCCGGTCTCATTCAAGTCGGTCTTACTTGCCCCTAGCATCCATAATTGCCTTGTGTCTTGCTATTTCATTGGATAGATGCAACACCATACAACAAGAGGGCTATTTTTTATTACAAAAGCATTGCTATCTTTTACATCAAATGCAAAAAGGGTAAAGGCCCAGAAAAGCTAAATAAAAGCAAATTACATCTCAAAAGTAAAAGACCTTAAGGTTGGCTGCATTCCACGGTCTGGGGACAGCCTTGCCGTCTATGTCTTCCAAATGGTATGCCCCTTTGCCCGCAAGACCAATCACCTTGTATGGTCCTTCCCAATTCGCACCGAGCTTGCCTTCGCCAGGGATCACTGTGTTGCCAAGCACCTTCCTTAAGACCCAATCCCCAATCTTGAATAGCCTAGGGTGCACTGCCTTGTTGTATTTTTTAGAGAGTTCCTGCTGATAGGCCGCTATGTAGATTAATGCGCGCTCTCGCCTTTCTTCAGCAAGGTCCAGCTCTAATGCCACGGCTTCATTGTTTAGGTCTGGCCGGAAACTTTCTGAGCGGATGGTTGGCATGCCAATTTCTAATGGGATGACAGCCTCCATACCATAGGCCAAAGCGAATGGTGTCTCTCCAGTCGATTGCCTTGGCGTAGTGCGGTATGCCCATAGAACATTAGGAAGCTCTTCAACCCACTTTCCCTTGGCCTTCTCAAGCCGCTTCTTCAGCCCGTCCAGAATGATCTTGTTTGAGGCCTCCGCTTGACCATTTGACTGAGGATAGGCCGGCGCTGAATTGTAGAACTCGATCTTCAACTCTTCGCAAAATCCGCGAAAGAGTTTCCCATCGAATTGAGTGCCATTATCCGAGATGAGGGCCCTGGGTATGCCGAAGCGAGTGATCACATTTTGCCAAACGAATTTCTTAATGTCTTTTTCCTTAATGGTTGCCAGTGGCTTGGCCTCTACCCACTTGGTGAAATAGTCAGTGACGGCGATGAAAAACTTGTGATTGCCCGGTGCAACTGGGAGTGGCCCAACAATATCCAATCCCCAGAGTGCGAACGGCCAAGGACTTGTGAGGGAGAGCAATTCTCTTGCTGGCTGGTGGATCTGGTGAGCAAATTTCTGACATTTTTCACATCGGTGAACGTATTTTTGTGCGTCCGCCTGCATGCATGGCCACCAGTAACCTTGTGAAATTGCTCGGCACGCCAGAGACCTACCCCTAGTATGGCTGCCGCAGACGCCTTCATGGAGCTCAAAGAGAAAATCCTCCACCCTGGCGGGGTGGACACACTTCAAATACGGCTCGGTGAAGGACCTCTTATACAATGCTCCGGACGGGGAGAGCCAAAACCGTTCTGCCTTTGCTCAGATCTTGTGGGCCGCCTTCTTTTCTGCCGGTAGAATTCTATCTTTCAGAAAGGCGATGATAGGGTCCATCCAGGAAGGTCCCAAGTCGGTGCAGAGTGCCTCGGCTGCTTCTGGTTCCTCAATGCTTGGCCTAGGTAAAAATTCAATCATTAAGGGATTGGGAAAGGCTGTCTGAGTGGAAGCGAGACCGGCCAATTCATCAACCGTGCTGTTTCCTTCGCGGTTGGTCTGTTCAACTCTGATGGCATCGAACTTCTTGATTTCTGCTCGCACCAGCGCCTGATACTTGGCCATTCTTTCATCTTTGGCCTCATACTCCCCTGAGACTTGATTGACCACCAGCTTGGAGTCACTGAACACCATAAGGGCTGTGACCTTCATTCTCAGCGCGCTTCTTAGTCCAGCGAGGAGGGCCTCGTATTCCGCCTCGTTGTTGGACGCTGGGAATCCGAGCGTAATTGCTTGCTTAATAATCAGCCCATAGGGTGAAGCTAGCACAATTCCCAGCCCAGCCCCATGCCTGTTGGACGCCCCATCGACGAAGAGTTTCCACATCTCGCCAACAAACAGCTTCCAGCAATCAGACGGGTTTTGGGAGCTTCTCAATTCCAAGTTTCTGGTCAGCTCATTCTGGTCTCTTTCCATGTCTTTGCTGGGTTCTTCTTTCAACGAGTCGTCGGACTTTGCTGTTTCGGTCGAGCTTTGCCCTTCTCCCACTTGCGGGCCAACACTTGTCTCTGTTGCCAAAACCATGGGTTGTGCCAAATCCGCATCAACCAAATCAATCGGGCAGACTGGATGCGTTCCAGGCGCAAATTCCGCCATGAAGTCTGCAAGTGCTTGAGCTTTGATTGCAGTGCGCGGTCTGAACTTGATGTCATACTGGCCCAATTCCACGGCCCATTTCAGAATTCTCCCAGTGAAGTCCGCTTTTTCGAAGAGCACCTTGAGCGGGAACTCGGTTAACACCACTATTGTATGGGCATGAAAATAGTGGGCCAGCTTTCTAGACGCCATCATTAGGGCCAGCGCCAGTTTTTCCAAGGAAATGTATCTCGTTTCGGCCGGAAGCAGAGTCTTGCTCACATAGAAGATTGGTAGGTGCTGGATGCCTTCAGCACGAACCAATACCGCGCTTACCGCGTGTTGAGAAACAGCCAAGTAGAGGTACAACTCCTCGCCCGGCTGAGGGGTGACTAAAATAGGGGCTGAGGAAAGGTACGTCTTTAGGTCTACAAGTGCACGGTCGCACTCCTTATCCCAGAAGAACTTAGAATTCAAAGTTTTAAAGAAAGGCCTGCAAGGATCCAAAGACCGGCTGATAAATCTGTTCAGCGCGGCTGCAATTCCGACAAGATGTTGCACGTCCTTCGTGGAGTTCGGGCGCTCCAACTCTTGTATTGCCTTGATTTGCGATGGGTCGGCCTCAATTCCCCGGTTTGTGACCAGAAAACCTAGGAATTTCCCAGTGCCAACTCCAAAGGCGCACTTAGAGGCGTTCAGGCGAAGCTTGTGGCACTTGAGTATGGCAAACATTTCTGCTAGGTCGACGAGGTGCTGGGACTTCTCCTTACTCTTCACCACCATATCGTCGATATAGGCTTCCATAGTCCGGCCCAAGAGAGGAGGGAACATCTTTGTCACCATCTGCTGAAAGGTTGCCCCAACGTTCTTCAGTCCGAACGGCATAACCTTGTAGCAATATAACCCTCTGGGGGTGGTGAACAATGTGATTTCCCTGTCCGGTTTGTACATGGCTATCTGATGATAGCCACGATATGCATCCAAGAAGCTAAACCTCTGATGGCCAGCAATTAAGTCCACCAGTTGGTCGATTCGAGGGAGGGGAAAGCTATCCTTCGGGCAAGCGTGGTTGACAGTCTTGTAGTCAATGCAGACTCGCCATTTGCCATTTTTCTTAGGAACAACCACCATGTTAAATATCCACCGAGGGTATTGCACCTCCTCTATGGCCCCGGCTTCCAACAAATTCTTCACTTCTTCCGCCACTACTTCAGCATGGTGCAAGGCTGAGCGGCGCGTCCTTTGAATGACTGGGCGCGCATTGGGGAAGACATTCAACTGATGACAAATGAAGCTCGGGTCGACGCCAGGCATGTCGTAAGGCGTCCAGGCAAAGGCCTCCAAGTTGGAAACCAAGAAGTTGACATAATTCGTCCGTTCGGCACTAGACAAGGATGATCCCAAGAGGAAGAATTTAGTCGGATCGTTTTCATCGATGCGCACTTCCACCAAATCCTCGACCGATTTTTCCTCGGCCTTTCTTCCCACGTCTTCGAGGACCTCCTTTCCCTCGGGCCCCTCGATCATCTGGACAAACCCTTTGGCTGCTCGGTTGCCATTTACTGCAACGAAGCATTTTTTGGCCATCACCTGGTCTCCCCAGACTTCCTCTATTTGCCCGTTCGATGCTGGAAAGCGCATGACTTGGTAGAAGATTGAAGCAACTGCTTGCATGGCGTGCAGCCAACCTCTGCCTAGGATCAAGTTGTAAGTCGATGGCACTTTGAGCACCCAGAATTCTACTTGCTTCACAACCGATCCTGCTTTGACCGGCAAAATAATCTTTCCGATTGGCCATTCTGGTTGTGAGTTGAAGCCGACCAAATGAGATGTTGCAGGAGCCAAATCCTTGTCTTCTAACTTCATTTATTTGAATGCGTCATAATACATTATTTCGACCGAACTCCCCTGGTCGATCAATATTCTCTTGATATCAAAATCTTTGACGCGAAGGGTCACCACCAAGGCGTCATTGTGCGACATCTGCACCCTTTCCAAGTCTTTGGTTGAAAACGAAAGGATGTCTCTCTCTTTGGCTTTTCCCTTCTTTACAGCGGGCTGGACAGAGATCACTTCCCTCATGTGCTCGGCCTTCTTGATCATTCCTCTCAGCTCGCAGACCCTCACCGATTCAATGATGCCGTGGATGACGTTGATTACACCTTGCGGGGGCACCTCTAGGGCGGCCATACCGTTAGGCTCGGTTTGCCTGGTTGGCGCGGCCTTGACTCCTCCGTCTATATATTGGTCAAGATGCCCCGCCACCACCAATTCCTCCCAGTGCTGTTTGAGCGCAAGTAGTCCTCTGTCCGGTGCCCCCGTTCTTCATGGAAGGTGCAGCGATATTTTGGATTGAAGCCTCGCTGCGCACTTCCTAACTTGGCCGGCCAATGGACAAAAGGCTCACGTCGGATCTCGCTCAAAATGCGGTAGATGGGAATTTTGAAGACCGTGGTAATTCCTGTCCGCGCCTTCAGTTTTCTCTTGGCATCTTATACTGCGTCGCGAGGTGCGTCAGCTCGATCGTTTCTGCGACCCTTGTTTCGGTCATCGCGGTTTAGTCCGCGCCGTTGATCTTTTGATCGGTCGCCTGGGCAGTTATCCTCTTGCCCAACCGAGTTAACTTTCCCCGCTGTCCTTCTGTCCACCGCGACCGGACCATTCTTCTCGGTCGCAGAGGCAGCGTCATCTTCCACACGAATGTGTTCGTTGATCCACTGCATCAAAGATTCCATGGTGGTGGGCTGATGCATCGTGAGTGAATCTCGCAGTCTATGTCTGACTGGGAGACCCCTCTTGTATTGAGTGATCGCCAGATTTGTAGGACAGTCGAGGATCTCGTTGTAAGTTTCCCAGTACTTCGCATTGTA
The DNA here is from genome assembly GCA_025200525.1 of Camellia lanceoleosa. Classification (NCBI taxonomy): domain Eukaryota; kingdom Viridiplantae; phylum Streptophyta; class Magnoliopsida; order Ericales; family Theaceae; genus Camellia; species Camellia lanceoleosa. The sequence goes on along the minus strand of CM045760.1, from coordinate 73,585,662 downwards.
TGCCTTCAGTGAACTTCCAGACTCCATCTTGACGCCCAGGAGATGGTCAACCACCTTCGGCGTTTGAATGTTGGTCTTGAATCTGGTGACGAAGGCTTCCGCTAGTTGCTGCCACCCCTCAATACTCCCCTCCGGGAGCCTTTCGAACCACTTCAAGCCCAGCTCTCCCAAGCTTGCTGGGAATATGAGGCACATCAAGGCGTCATTTCGCCGGTGGCCAGCCATCACTTGCCGGTAATGACTCACATGCATGTACGGATCCGTCTTGCCGTCGTACAAAGTGAACTTTGGCTGGTGGAATCTGGCAGGGAGCGGGGTGCTCTCAATCTCTGGTGACAGTGGCGTAGCTGTAAGTCTCGCCAGCTCTTCGTCCTCCAGTGCAGGGGCCCTGACCCTGGGCGCCAGCATCACTACTTCTTCACTACAATGAACTGGGGCACTCAACCTCTAGAGTGCCGGTACCCTCTGAGCCTCTCGACGGCGCGCTCTCTCCTCCAACACGTCCCTGGGATCCCCGAAACGAGAGGAGGCAGAGTAACGCGACGTTATGATGGGTGTGAGGGGCAGTAGGTGCTGTCGCGAGTGGAGGATCTGCCCTCTTGCTGGTCTGAATCTCCAACCCCATAGTTCCTGGTGATGGAGATTGAATAAGTCCTCCTCTGGTGGCGACTACTAGAACGAGGGGAAGGGGTGTGCTCACTAAGGTTGCCCTCTCCAGCAACACCCTTGCCTCTAACATGGCGTTTCAGCAACTCCATCTCCGCCGCCATCCTTCGAATGAGGGCGTCTTGATCCTTGAGTTTGTGCTCCAGGCGTTCCTCACGGGACTTCCCCCTGCGTCGGTGGCCCTCTGGACTCTGTGAGTGATCAGAACTCCTCCCACGTTTGTCGCGCACTCCTCGCGAAGAAGTTTCTAGGCCCGCCATGGTTGGAACATTCGGGGGGCCTTCTCTCCTTCGGACATACTCTGGAGTGACGCCATCGACGATGGACAACGTAACTTCATCGTTGTTGGCCATGGAAATGGTCGAAGAAGCTCGAAGAACAAGGGTTGAGAATCGAAGATTCCCACAGACGGCACCAATTGGACGGGGGCGAAATATCCTTTGCTTTCCGTACTCCTTGGACATCAAGCTTCTAGTGACGGCGTCTATCTCTGCAACACAAAAATGGTGAGCTGCCCGGCGGTGGTCCACCGGAAAGGCCCTCCGACGATCAAGTCAGATCACCAAGGAAGAAGACAATCAAAGGAGACTGTTTGTGAGAGTGAATTCGCATACCTCTAACGTTCCTCTTCCTCCCTATTTCTAGGCTGGCCATGCAACCCAAGATTGTGCGTGCACTACCTCTGCTGTCCTTTCCTGGACAGGTGGCAGTGCTCGCCTCTCACCACCTTACGCGTGTAAAGGTTTTGTCCTTCCACCAAGATACACGTAATCGTCCAACGGTATTGAGGCGCGCGTGGAGCAGATATCCTCTCCCTCACACCATTGGCCCAGGTGGCACACCTAACCGGGGTACCACGACCGGCCTAACACTTGTGGAAAATCGCCATCACGTGCACTTAACCGTGCTATGTGTCACCGACCTGTGACTTAAGATCAGGCGAAAGCCTAACCACCTCGGCCAAACTGCTCTTGACCGGTTCATCAAGACCACCTGGTCGAGAGGCATGCCGGCCTCCAACCGTTCTAACTTTAATCTCGGTCACACGAAACCGCTTCATCTTGGCTGGACGGTTGAAGGCATTCCGGCCTCGCCGCACCCTCAGTCCAGTCCGGATAACCCTTGAGCTCGGTTAATATTCGCCACTGCGAGCTTCGCCTGACACGAGTAACCCACAGCTCGGCCATGCTAAGACGTTGACCGGTCGACATCTTCGACCGCACAAGCGAGTCCGCTCGGCCGTTCCAACCGAGCAGTTTGCTCGCTGCCGTGTAGTCCGTAACGCTTGACGTTATCTTTGCTCGGTCGTGCTAACCGGCGCGAATCTGCCCTCTCAAAGGCCTTATCGGCCACAGAAACTGAAATTGATTACGCCTTTGTGATTAGCGTAATTTTTAGACCCTACGGTGAAATTTAATGAGAAATTGATTCGGATCAAAATAATTAGATTTAGAATGATTAAATTAGGATTAATTACTTAGACTTAATCAACATGATTATGCAAGCCTATAAATAGGCCAATATAAACTCAAGTTCCTCATTGTTGAATTCAAAAATCTGAAGTGCACTCTAGAGAGAGAGAGAGAGAGAGTGTGTGTGAGAGAAGGGCTCAAATTATGAATTTTGGCTCAAGGCTTGAGAATTGGAAGCTAAACTCAAAGAAGTAGGTAGAATTTGGGTGATTGGAGCTCCTAGGTAAGTAATTGAGCATTGATTCATAAGTTTAAGGTTGTAATTTTGTGAATTCAAAGTTAGATGCCAATCAAGAATGTAATTTGAGTTCAATTTGATGAATTTGGAGCTTGTATGTACATGCATGTGCATAATTGCCATGATTTTATATATTCAAGCATGAATCATGTTGAACAAGAAGAATTGAGCACCAAATCTCACATGCATGCTGTGGGAGCCGAATATATGGCTAAATCGGAAGGGGCATGTTTTAGTACTGACACTAACCGGTCGTCCAGCAAATAATAATCGGCCCCATCTTGCAAGACTAGGATGGGCCGAATACGATACGTAAGCAGATTGAGCCATTTAAAAAAGATCGTTGGGGGCCGAATATAAGAACGAGTGATGATTGAAAACTAAGCCCAGGCCCCGAGGCCTCAGGAGGAACAGATATAAATAAGAAAGCAGCGTTCTTAGAGAGGCAGGTAAAAAAAAATACACTTCACTAAATTTAGTAAACAAGCTTTCTTGAGTAGAACTGACTTGCCCGTCGGAGTGCTAATCCCGGCACCCCCGACCGGAGTATTTGTCTTTGCAAGTGACTAGCTGAGTATCAAGAGCATCTCCTAGGATCTGAAGAGTATTTCCAAAACCACTTCTCCACAACTGGCGCCGTCTGTGGGAATACTCAAATACATCCATGGAAGGCATGACGCAAGATCCTCCGATAGCCACCGACGAGACCACACAGAGAGACAACATCACCCCGGCAGATATGCTCGGGAAGGAAACCATCACTGCGAGACGCGCCTTGAATTTTGACTCACCAACGACTTCAGCGCAGGAGACGATGCAAGCCATCATAGAACAAGCTAAACAGAATGAGCAAAGGCTGGAAAATATGCTCGCAGAAAATGAACGCCTCCGACAAGATTTGGCCCTGGAAGTAGCAAAATCCAAAGAAGCCGTGCACCAAGACCCCGAACGACCCCTGAGCGCAGGTAAACAATGACCTCGAGCCCGACCAAGGGAAACTGATAGCGACTCCAATTCATTATCCACGGAGCCTAACAAGGGACGCTCAGACACTTCCAGCTCCTCTGAAAAAAGCCCACACATAAGAAACAAGCGCAGAAGAAGCAGTTCAGACGAAGAGGACCGGCACGATCTTTTTATCAGACGAATTGCGAGGGTCGCCCTGCCCAAGAAGTTCAAAGCTCCATCATTTACTCTCTACGACGGAAAATCAGACCCCACTGATCATATACGTCACTACAAGCAGGCCATGACGTTGCATGCAGACAACGAAGCCCTCATGTGCCGAATATTCCCCAGCAGTTTGGGGCCATTAGCTGTCAGATGGTATTACAAGTTGGAGCCGGCTTCGATCAGAAGTTTCCATCAATTGCAAAAATCCTTCAGGGCCAAGTTCATCACCAACGAGGTACAGCCCAAACAGGCCGACTCTCTCTGGGCTATGCAAATTCAACCGGGAGAAATGCTGAGAGCATATTCGGCGCGATATTGGGAGTGCTTCAATCTCGTTGACGACGCTTGCAACGACTCCATGGCCGTCACCACCTTCAAAATGGGACTACATCCTAACAGTCATCTTCACAACTCCCTGACCAGAAGACCTCCCAAAACAGTCTGGGCGTTGATGAAAAAAGTCGAAGAGTATTGCAAAGTGGAAGACGATGCCTTGAGGATCAAAGCTAGACTAGCGTCCACCAAATTGGGATCCCCTGATATTGCTCAGTCGATAAGTTCCGTGCCACCTCTGAGCCCCGAGCCACGACAACGTGCTAAACGGGACAAAAGGCGGGACTCTCGCTGATCGAGTGATCAATGCTCCCACCCGACGAATGAGCAATTGCAAGTCGACAGTAGGCGCTCTAGGCGCACCGACAAAAGTACACGGAACTGTCAGAGCCAATCACCGCTGTAATGACCAAAATCCAACACCTTCCATTCTTCAAATGGTCGTCAAAGATGGTGGGGCCACCCAATACACGACGAAGGGACCAGAGGTGCGAATATCACAAAGATCACGGCCACGAAACATAGAGTTGCTACGCATTAAAAGATCACCTGGAAGAACTGGTGCAAGACGGCCGACTGCAGCAGTATGTGAAATAGGGAAAGCCAACTAAGGCATTAGCATTAAGGCAGGACTCTCCCCCACTTGGCGTGATCCACGTAATTTACAGCCTGCCTACACTCCCAGCCATGCACACAATTCGATCGCACCCAACTTTACAGGGGCACCGTATTTCGACTGACCGGTCCAAAGAAGCTCTGACAATTGCCTTCAACGACTCCGACCTCAATGACGCAACGGCTTCCCACATTGATCCGTTGGTCATTGGATTACGCATAAACCGGTTCATCATTGAACGAATCCTCATAGATCCAGGGAGTAGTTCAGAAGTCATGTATTATCAAACTTTCATCAAGCTCGGCCTCAGCGAGGCGGATCTATCTCCGGCACCTCACCCACTGTTCGCCTTTAATACGAACCCCGAATATCCATTGGGCAAGGTCACATTACCTGTTCAAGCGGGGTCCAGAACGATCGAAGTGGAATTCCTGGTCGTGAAGCTCCCCTCGCCGTATAATGCCATAATGGGAAGAACCTGGCTACATATCATGAAGGCCGTCCCAAGAACCTACCATCAGATCCTGCGTTTCCCAATAACCCACAGCATTGAAGAAATATGTGGTTCCCCCCAATCAGCACAAGCAGAGTTCTGACGAAAACCCTATCACTGACCCAATCTGTGGGCTCTAATACCCGTAAATATATTTCGCCTCTGCAATATGAACTATTTTTCCTCGACACTGAAAATCATGTCAATTCCTAGTGGGGCACTTGCCAGGATTGGCCAAATTAAGTCTCCGGATTCGGAACCCCCTTTGGTGCATGAAGCCTTAGGGCCGATTAAGTCTCCGGAATCGGAGCGCCCTTCGTGGATATCACGATTGGCCAAATTAAGTCTCTGAATTCAGAGCCCCCCTTTGGTGCATAAAGCCCTAGGGCCGATTAAGTCTCCGAATTCAGAGCGCCCTTCGTAGATATCACGATTGGCCAAATTAAGTCTCCGGATTCGGAGCCCCCTTTGGCACATGAAGCCTTAGGGCCGATTAAGTCTCCGAATTCGGAGCACCCTTTGTGGATATCACGATTGGCTAAATTAAGCCTCTGGATTTGGAGCCCCCCTTTGGCACATGAAGCCTTAGGGTCGATTAAGTCTCCGGATTCGGAGCGCCCTTCATGGATATCACAATTGGCCAAATTCAGTTTCCGGATTCGGAGCCCCCTTTGGCGCATAACGTCTTATGGCTGATTGAGTCTCCGGATTCGGAGCGCCCTTCGTGGATGTCATGATTGGCCAAATTAAGTCTCCGGATTCAGAGCCCCCTTTGGCGCATGACGCCTTAGGGCCGATTAAGTCTCCGGATTCGGAGCGCCCTTCGTGGATGTCACGATTGGCCAAATTAAGTCTCCGGATTCGAAGCCCTTTTTGGCGCATGACGCCTTGGGGCCGATTAAGTCTCCGGATTCGGAGCGCCCTTCGTGGATATCACGATTGGCCAAATTAAGTCTCCGAATTCGGAGCCCCCCTTTGGCGCATGACGCCTTAGGGCCGATTAAGTCTCCGGATTCGGAGCGCCCTTCGTGGACATCACGATTGGCCAAATTAAGTCTCCGGATTCAGAGCCCCCCTTTGGCGCATGAAGCCTTAGGGCCGATTAAGTCTCCGAATTCGGAGCGCCCTTCATGGATATCACGATTGGCCAAATTAAGTCTCCGAATTCGGAGCCCCCTTTGGCGCATGACACCTTAGGGCCGATTAAGTCTCCGGATTCGGAGTGCCCTTCGTGGATATCACGATTGGCCAAATTAAGTCTCCGGATTCGGAGCCCCTTTTGGCGCATGAAGCCTTAGGGCTGATTAAGTCTCCGGATTCGGAGCGCCCTTCGTGGATGTCACGATTGGCCAAATTAAGTCTCCAGATTTGGAGCCCCCTTTGGCGCATGTCGCCTTAGGGCCGATTAAGTCTTCGGATTCGAAGCGCCCTTCGTGGATATCACGATTGGCCAAATTAAGTCTCCGGATTCGGAGCCCCCCTTTTGGCGCAAGCCGCCTTAGGGCCGATTAAGTTTCCGGATTCGGAGCCCCCTTTGGCGCATGCCGCCTTAGGGCCAATTAAGTCTCTGAATTCAGAGCGCCCTTCGCAGATATCACGATTGGCCAAATTAAGTCTCCGGATTCGGAGCCCCCTTTGGCGCATGCCGCCTTAGGGCCGATTAAGTCTCCGGGTTTGGAGCCGATTAATCAGCTTATGGCCAAATGGGCCCTGGATTCAGGAACGGATCATACAGTACTAAGTGCTAATCGCGTCTCCGAATCTGGAGCAAACGTTGGCACGAACAAAAGATATTGATAATTGATCCTATGTAACATACTTGAACAGATCATGCATTCGAAGTAATGAGCTTTAGTACACAAGCAAAATTCAGAATAACACGCAAATAGATTTAAAATAAAACCATTTATTTGATTAAACAGTTGTTACATAAATACAACCCGCATTCGAACATTACAATATTGAAAGCAAAAAAGGGGACAAAACGCGCCGGTAAAGCAGTATCGCCAGATCGACGACCGTCACCCTAAACCCCTCCATGGCATGCATTACCTTGAACCAGTTATGCTTAAGCCCACAACTTGTATAACGCCAAACTGCCACTGACACCATTGACAATGTCAAGGCAAAGATCCAGGACAAGGTAGAATGAACTTGACAGTTGTTGACTCTCCTTTCGGGGTGATCTGCTTCGACGACTTGAAGACTCACATATCTCAAGCCCTTCACTTGGAGACTCATAGAACTCAATCCCTTCGGGTGACCTAACTCCCTCATGGAAAGGTTTTCTGCTGCAAACCATCTCAACACCGAACTTGACCGAAGTTTGAGCCTCTGTAACCAAAATCACCATCCCAGACAAAGAATGATGAGTCAAATGGGATTATTGGTGCGAAGCGCCCACTCCTTTTATTCTCAGCAACGACCGCGATCTCGAGGTCCCAATCCCAAGAAAATTTTATTAACGCCCAAAAACGCATTGGTTGAATAAAACAAGCATCGATTGACATTCGCCACGACCGCTATCCCGACGGCTGGCCGAAACGCGCGCTGGCTGGGCCAAAGCGAAATAGCTTTATTAAAACCGGTCGGCTAAATATTCACATGCCGATCACCCTCGACCAGCCCACTAATCCAACTGGTCAAGCATCAATACGCTCACCCAAATCAAAGATAAATGGCCGTTGAAATAGCCTCAATAAAATCTTAACGGTCGTCGCGAACGTGTCGACCCTGCCCATGTGCAGATCCTGCCGATAGTCCCGCGTCTTGCCGGGCAGTTAACGGCTATCTGGGTCAGGCAATATTTAGACAAACATTTAAGCAACACGAAATACACATATGCCGAATATGAATGACAACGAAACAGTTATAATGAAACAATCTTTATTCAATAAAACATTAAGTTACATAGTTTCGAACACGCCCTGCGTTCCAATCTTACAACTATAAAATTCATACGGCGTCACCCTCATCCTCACTCTTCTCAATCTCAAAGGCACAAAACGGAAAAGCTTTACTCCTGTGGCATGGTGATGCCAAATCAATTCCCGACGCTCAAAGAGCTTCTGCGGCTTGAGATGCCTTGATCCAACCGTGCCTGAACCCGCGGTTTTCACATCGACACACTTCTTCAACCAGTGTTTCCCTGGTCTTCTCGATTCCCACCTTTCGGCCCTCATGGAAACCTTTCTCATAGGCCCTCCCCTTCGCACTCTTTATTGCGAACATACTTGCCGTCTCTCGATCGGCAAGTCCGGAGCTGATAAGCCGACTCGTAACCCTCTCTTCCACAGTTGGGTTCGCGTGCGCAGTGGATTGTGCCTGAGCCGCCTTGGTCTTCCTTAGTTCCCGCTCGGCCGCCTCCACGCGGGCCTCCAAACTTTGAATACGTTCGTCTTTCTTCTCCATCTCTTGACGGGCAGCGCGCAGTCGCATGCCGACTTTGTAAGTAGTGTAAAGCCCCTTCACTGCGCCGTGAATGCCCTCGCGAAACACCTCGTAATCCTATCGACCCAGCATTGATTTCTGAACTTCAGGTAGAAATATTTGTCGGGCAAAGTCAACCACTACATCTGGGTCTCGAACGATCGAGTCTGCCTTTGTCATGGGTCTATTCTTCACGAATGCCGCAAAGCTTAATGGGCACGGTTTCGCGTCGGACCTCCCCTTGACTCTGGACTGTGGAGCCTTACCCTACGACTGCTTTTCTCGCCTGGGCGATCTGCTGCGACGTCGGGGAGACTGACGCCTCTCTCGACCCCTAGCACTCCTACTTCCTACCCGCGAGGGTACACCATCTCGATTCATATCTCTGCCAAGCTCAGCTAGGGTCTTCGCTTCCCCTTTACTGTTAAAGAAAAGTCAGTTCGACATTTGCGCAATCAGTCTTCCCCCAAGAGTTCATCTTAGTTGTCTACCAAGCTCGTAAAGGATGTACGTTTCCTCATTTATCCTTCACAGAGGCAGCACGTTCGAGGCAATCTCATTAATTGGAGATCCTGAATTGCCCGACTCTGGCTGAGTTGACGGCAGGGGCACAATCCTACCATAATCACGGACCACCTGGGGCAAGGGCAGATTCACCAATCTATCTGGCTCAGGTACCCCAGCCGGCCCCCCAATCGATTCTACTAACCTCTACAGGGACCACCTGGGGCAAGGGCAGATTCATCAATCTATCTGGCTCAAGTACCCCAGCCGGCCCGGCCCTCGATCCCGCAAGGACCGCCTGGGGCAAGGACAGATTCATCAATCTATCTGGCTCAGATACCCCAGTCAGCCCGGCCCTCGACCCCGCAAGGACCACCTGGGGCAAGGGCAGATTCACCAATCTATCCGGCTCAGGTACCCCAGCCGGCCTCCCCAATCGATTCCACTAACCTCTGTAGGGACCGCCTGGGGCAAGGACAGATTCACCAATCCATCCGGCTCAGATACCCAGTCGGCTCGGCCCTCGACCCCGCAAGGACCGCCTGGGGCAAGGGCAGATTCACCAATCTATCTAGCTCACGTACCCCAACCGGCCCTCAATTGATTCTACTAACCTCTGCAGGGACCGCCTGGAGCAAGGGTAGATTCATCAATCTATCCGGCTCAAGTACCCCAGCCGGCCCTTAACCCCGCAAGGACCGCCTGGGGTAAGGGCAGATTCACCAATCTATTCGGCTCAGATACCCCAGCCGGCTCTCGACTTGACAGTTCATATTTCGATTCCAGTCGGCATGAGAAAGACGAATCCATATTGACACAGGATATTCAATCCCTAAAAGCTGAAACTCAGCAACAATTTTACACAAAGAAGACGAATCAATGTTGACACAGGATATTCAATCCCTAAAGCTGAAACTCAACAACAATTTTACACAAAGTAGCGAAAGGCTTTGAACCAAACTCAGCAAAACGTTTCATTAACATAATCACACAAATTGTGCACAAGAAGCAGTGACATTACAAGGAAATGTTCATTAATAAATTGCGTACAAGATAGTAACCAATTTATACATGAAAACTACCCTGAACCAACAAAATCCTACCAAGCAAAAAACTTACAAAAACAAAATTAGGAAATGCCTCCCAAGTCACTCCTCGGTGTCGGATTCAAGTGGCTCAACATCCACTTGCTCGTAAGGAATTGGCAAATCCGATGTAACCCAGTGGCAGCAAGTGCTTTGAGCCACCCATGTTTGAACCCCCGATTCTCAAACTTGGGAACTTCATCAACATATTCCGTGAAAGCGGCACTTTTTCCCTCCTCGAAAGCATCGGATTTGGCTTTCTCCTTGGCCGCCTTCAGCTCCTCTAGCTGAGTCTCCGCCTTGGCAAGTTCGTCATTTGAGAGCTTTAGCGATTCCTTACTCGCATTCGCTCTAGCCTCAGCGTCAGATCAAAACTGTTCAGCAGTGCGAGCCCTCTCCTTTTCCACTTCGGCTCGCGCGCTCCCCATTGCGGCCCTCAGTTTTTCAAACTCCGCTCTACTCTTCTCACCTTCCACTTCGGCTTGCAAATGGTCAATTCTGCTAAGAGCATCATGCAGGCGGCGGCCCAAGTCGGCAATCCTGCCGACGGTCTGCAAGAATAAGGGATCATTAGATACCTTTATAAAAAATAAATTAAGAAATAAATATAAGATTCCTACCAGGAGTGCCGACTGCGCAGATAAGGCTACGGCCAAAATATCCGGCACGGCACAAAAGGCTGCATTGTCAGCCGGCAAGGAAATCGAAGCTGCCAAGCTCAACGCAACAGCCGGATCCTCAATGGCAGAAGCATTGGAAGAAATCGGCGTATCTCTGATCTTTGGCTGAATAACAAAGGGAGCAACCACGTCTGATTCTTCGAGGCGAGGCCGTTTGTCAGAAGGACTAGCTTCTGAACTGGCTTCACCCTCGGCGTTGCGTTTTTGACCGCACTCCTCCAGAATTTGCCATTCTTCACCAGCCCACCATTCACCCCCTTTTTCCATTTCAACCGGCATAACCTGAACCATCCCTTCAACAATGGGTACGGAGGCCTTAGGCAAGCTAGGATCAGATTCGCCAGCCTCGGCCTTTTGTCGAGCAGCCATTCGCTCGGCGTTTCTTCTACGCGCCATTTGCGTAAGGCTTTCCTTCGCCATACCTTCGAAGAAATCGCCGGGTAGGTCGCCCAAATTCGCAAAAATGTCTCCGGAAGAGACTTCTGCCTGACCCGACGCGGATGGTGAAGGCTGATCGAGTCCGGCAGCCTCAAACGCCGAGCGCACAGCCTCGTCAACTTCTTCGGCCTCCTCAGTGAATTCTCCAGCTGAATCGGCAACTACTTCTATTACCGGCTCTGCGTCTCACCCCGAATCAGAATCTTCGAGACCAATTTGCCTAAGGTTCTTCTAGCTGGGAAGATAAGAGCCGAGAGCTGCTGATTGCCGGACGGAATCGGAATGTTGTCCGCAGCCGAGAACGCGGTATAAGTGGACTCGTACCGAAGTAAAATGTGGGCGGCTCTCCCCTGTTTTTGCATGTTTGGGCGGCCAAAATAGTCGAGTGCAATCTTAATATCCCTAAGAACCGCTTCGTCAACGCAAGTCAGAATCTTCTTCAATTTATTACCTACAAAAGATGAGTGATTAAGGAAAGAAAGCCGATTAAAAGATAAATCATTAAACACAAGATACTACGCGGCAACCTGGGTCACCCTTATGTTTGGGAATGGGGTCTAGGCGATCTTTGCCTTCAGCGAACTCCCAATTACCTCGGACATCGACCATTACATCATCGACCCTCTTACCAAAACTGGCAAGCATAGTCACCAAATGATGGTCAGTATCTTTGGCCCTAAGGAAGTACCGACCCAGCCAACCAGAGGATTTGGCTAAAGCGTAGCAGTGCCGAATGGTCGAAATTTTGAGATCGATCCTAAGACGTCAATTCAATTCTATAACACCCATAATGATTCAAAAGAAATTTACATTTGGTTGAGAAGGAATCAGACTCCAATAGCAAAGGACAGCCCTAAGTAGTTAATGTAGGGGGAAACGGACTCCGCCGTCCGCTATGGACAGGAGGGGGAATACAATTGTATTCTGATCCTCCCTCTCCATATCTAGAGTACTGTCCATTACAAGAGTTAGATGGACGTCATCGGGAATGGAAAAATGTCGCTGGAATCTGGAAATGCGACTCTCAGAAAGGAGGTCCTTCAAGTGTTTAGCCATTTCGACGGGGATCCAAGGATTCGTCGAAAGTAAAAATGATAAACAGAAAATAGGGCTACAAAGAAAAGGGAAGAAAAATTACGAAGACCAGATGAGGCAAAGGTAGACGGACGAAAGTTGCAGAAAACGCGAGTGAGAGAAGGGATGGGCACTGGCGGTCCAAACATATCAGATGATCGACGAAACGTGCACCAAAAAGGACTGAAGTTTCAAATCGCAATAAATTGGAGAGACGCATGAATGAAGCGGGAAAGTGTAATGATAAACGAAAAGGCGAGCACCTTCTGACATTTTCTGACGCCTCGGGGTATGCGAAGCCGCCCGATCTATGATGGGCTTTTTGAATTCTAAACCAAACACGCCGATTAACTACCGTCAATAGGGAGTTCGGGGGGCAATTATGGGAGCCGAATATATGGCTAAATCGGAAGGGGCATGTTTTAGTACTGACACTAACCGGTCATCCAGCAAATATTAATCGGCCCCATCCTGCAAGACTAGGATGGGTCGAATACGATACATAAGCAGATTGAGCCGATTAAAAAAGATCGTTGGGGGCCGAATATAAGAACGGGTAATGATTGAAAACTAAGCCCAGGCCCCGAGGCCTCAAGAGGAACAGATATAAATAAAGAAGCAGCGTCCTTAGAGAGGCAGGTAAAAAAAAATACACTTCACTAAATTTAGTAAACAAGCTTTCTTGAGTAGAACTGACTTGCCCGTCGGAGTGCTAATCCCGACACCCCCGACCGGAGTATTTGTCTTTGCAGGTGACTAACTGAGTATCAAGAGCGTCTCCTAGGATCTGAAGAGTATTTCCAAAACCACTTCCCCACACATGCATAATTTTCATGAGTTTCATGATTACAAGTGTCGTTTGTACCACTTAGAATAGAATTGGAGTCAAAAATTTACATGCATGCATAATTGATGAAGATATGGAGTTTGTATGAAGTGGAATACATGTGTTTTGAAACCTACGAAGAGAACTCAAAATGATTTTGGAAAAGGACCATGAATTTGAACAATTGGTCTCATATTCTTATGTTCTCATATTATGTAATGGGTTTCTATGTTTTTGTGTCCAAAACTTGAGTTTTGAACCCTTGGACATTGAGTTTGAACTTCAAGAACAATTCTGGAAATTCTAGAATTCGGCATGTCCGCTCGAGTGGGGGAAACGCCGCTCGAGCGTGAAATGTTAGCTTCCAGAACTTTTGCAGACATTGATGTATGCCCAAGCGGGAAGAGTTACACTCGAGCGTCTATATACGTATTTTGACTCTCAGCTCGAGCGTCCAAAGTTGTGCTCGAGCACAAAAATGGGGTAACTAGTACTTTTGCAAACCAAAGGGGTTCGCTCGAGCGGCGAAATATGCGCTCGAGCGGGAAGCCCTGTTTCAGAAATTTTATAAGAGTATTGTATTACTTGTTTTCCGTTCTCTTTCACTTCTAAGCACTCTTAGGCATGCATTTAGCATTGTGAATGGATTAAGAAGATAAGAAAGAGGCCTAAGAGGAATGAATAAGTTAAGAACGGATTGAATTGCTTGTGACCCATTTTGTGTTATGATTTAGGTAGGGTCGAGCACAATGACGAATCCTCCGACAGAACACTGTGAGTAATATCTTAGCAAAGAAATTTTGAAGCATGCTATTTGTCCAATTGCTTACTCTTATTTGAATTTCATAAGTTTGTTAATTTGAATTGTGGACAAATATTCGTTGTACCAAATGATTAGGCCAAAGGCCGTCGGACATAATTGATTGGGCCAAAGGCCGTTGGACACAAATGATTGGGCCAGAGGCCGTTTGACATGAATGAAATGGGCCAGAGGCCATTTGATATACTCGAGCTTGAAGCCATCTAATGTACTAGATAAAACCATAAATGGGCCCAAGGCCGTTGGATGTATGTATATCTATTTCGAATTTCATTCATGTATCTCTTTATTTGATATTATTCACTGGGCTTTCACTCACTGTCATTCATGTGTATGTAGGTGAGCCAAGAGATGTTCAAACCCAGCCTTAGTGAAGTATGTGAGAAACAGTCAAAGTTTTGAGGAGTCAGCCTTAACGTCTTATGCATGAGACTTGTTTTTGACCTTTTGTTCTTTGGTTATATTTTTGCTATGTTGGCGAAAACGTTGAATCACCTTTGTATATAGGTTTTGTTTGGTTAACTGCATAACTGAAAGTTCCTGGATATAGATTAACTTTATGGTTTGTGTAAGTTATTATGAAATACTTTTGGAATGATTATGCTATATCATGTAAGCACAGCTCTATGGACAAAGTTTTTAACACTGCTTCCGTTTTGGCCCCCCTAACTCTGATGAGATATGTTTGAGTATTGTTTGAGGCCATAGGTAATCTCTTGATTACTGGCCGGTTATGACCTTAATTCATAGGGGCAGGTTCGGGTCATGACACTCCTCGAGCTGGTGGCTTCCCTGATAGGTATGGTGCAGAGGAGAGAGATGTTGCTTGGTCTCTACAGTATCTAGGTAATTTCCTTCAGTTCAACATGCATTTCATTACTAATTTTGTTTCCATTACACTATCATATTTCTACTGATACATCATCACTTCAATGTAGTCATTCCCAAACTACATTGATACACTGCATTGGCACGCTGTACTCATACACCATACTTATACTGCATGACACTTATTTTGCATACTATGCCTGTATTTGACACAACACATTATAATTGATATATTGACAACTGTTTTTCTAGATTCCATCTGTGCTGAGGAGGTCAACGGCAGCAGCAGCACCAACACCAGCACCAACGACAGCAACAGTAGTACCTTCTCCAGCAGCAGGGAGGAGAGAGAGACAAGCCCCAACTTATAGCCAAGATATGAGCTGCGATTGAGGTAAAGACAAGGGCACCCGAGGCTAGAGCGTCCCTCAGAGCCCATTTTGAGTTACGATGATGCTGAGACTAGTGATTTCGAGGAGGTAGTGAGTCGGCATTCTGAGTCATCCGAGAGTGGAGGTGATGATGCTGGCTCGGGGTCTAAGAGCGGAGGTCATGCCGAGGCGGGTTTTGAGACAAGGAGCGGAGATGATACCAGCTCTGGTTTAGAGTCTAATTTAGACAGTGGTGCTGATGGAGACAGTGCTCCCGAGTCCCCTCCAAGGAAAAGGACGAAGAGGGCCTCTCGAGTTTGAGATAATTGACGCTAATTTTTTTGTACTTTTTGCTTAGTTTCTTTTCTTGGTAGCATTAGCACATGTATAGCTTTAGATAGGTTTTATTTTTATTTTTAAAACTTGTACTCCTCTTTTGTAAAAACCATGACCAGAATAAAACCTCGTAGTTTTTGTGAAAAGTGTTATCTTTTTTGCATCATAAGCACCATAATATTTTCAAATTTTCCAGTAGAACACTTGATTGAAACAATGTTCTTAAACGGGTAATGAGCCGACGAACAACCGAAATACAAAATACAACATACAACTTGATAAACAAAGCAAAAACAACTCAAATGCAAATAAAATAAAATAATTAAAAAAAAAGACAAAAAGACAAAACAACTACTGCCAACACTGCCAAGCACATAGGTGGACGGCAAACCAGAAAGAGGGACTGTCGACCACAGATAGAGGTTGCCGACCAAAGGGAGTGGCTTGCCAGCTACCAGTGTAAGCAACCTCCAGATTGTTGATAGCTGGCTTCCATTACAACCTTATCTTCTACAAAAGGTTCTGCTTAGTGATTTCTTCTCCAGAGATTCATTTCAACTATAATTTCTTCCACAAATGGAGCCATTTCTTGCCGAAAGACTCACGGATTGGATAGCGA
Source organism: Camellia lanceoleosa (assembly GCA_025200525.1). Taxonomy (NCBI): domain Eukaryota; kingdom Viridiplantae; phylum Streptophyta; class Magnoliopsida; order Ericales; family Theaceae; genus Camellia; species Camellia lanceoleosa. The sequence continues at coordinate 73,569,661 of CM045760.1, read as the reverse complement.
CTTTAGATGGCATGGAAAAGGTAAATTTCTGGGGTTTCGGCATAAATGCGTTTTTTTTGTTGAGCCGTACTCCACTTTGTTTTTCGTTCCTCCATGTCATGGCCCGATACTTTGACTCGATTACACATGTCTTTCGTTTTGGGAGACAAGAAATATGTCTGACACCAGTCACTAATGAAATCCCAGCGAGATGAGGAAATCATGCCTCAGCCCCGTTTTGGCCACGCCCAAGCTTTGGGATGGATGTGTGGACTCACTTTACACGAGGCTCGATCTTTGGCCCATAATGGAGAACCGGACATACCCAACTTGATTCATCGATTTTCTGATATCGGTGACAGAGGTGACCTTCTCTGGTGTGGTTTTTGGCAATATGCCCTCTGCTTATGTAGGCTTGCTCATTTCCTTCTTGCCCCTAATTTTGGCAGATCCAGTATTCAATTGATCAAAGTGGCCCAAGTTTTGAAAGAAGGGAAAAGTTGCATTGGTTTGGCGCTGGCTAAGACCGTGATGGGCTTAGATGCCTTTCATCGGCGAGAGACGACCATGTTCATAAGGGGGAGCCCACTACTTCTTCAGGTATTGTTTCGCACCCTTTCTCATATGTGTTTCTTACATCACTCAGCACTTATGCTCTATTTTTCTCTCAAAACCCTTTTCTTACTTTTCTCTCAATGCTCATATCTGTATTCTTTAATCTCTCTTATTTTTCATCCCTTCCCAGGTGTGGCTTATGGATAAGCTGAAGGTAGTGGACTCTTGCCCTAAATACTCAGCTCAAGGTTATTTCTTCCGTCACCGACTAGTGGATCTCCCTAATAAGGGATGGTAGTGTACCTGGATGTATAGCAAGTCTGCAGCTGACATAGCTTTGCATTGTCCCTGGCATAATCAGACCGAGATGAGTTACAGCATGGCTCGGCAGCCAGGCATATAGTTGATTGGCCTCATGTAGGCTCGACATTCTTTGTGCCCCCCCTTTCGAAGAGGCTCGAATTGGTCTTACAGTTCGGACTCCTGTCACGGTTCTGAATCTAATCTCACAAAGTGTAATGCGAGACTGATAAACACCAAAGAGTCCAATCCGGAAAATCATTTTGGAAAATCAGATTTTAAATCAAATATTGCCAAAACTGGACTGCTTTGCCAGATTACAGAGTCCCCACCTAAATATTTTATTTTTGGGAAATTTAGAAAACCCTGACTCGTACCAAAGGCCACGTGTCCGTCATCATCAAAGTTGCCTCAGCTCGAGAACTTGGGTATGAGAGGGGAAGGTCCTAAAATGAGCACTCCCACTCAGCCGATCAAACATCAGCCTCAACTAACATGATATGTTGTTTTATAAACACACGTGCTCTTTTTTTTATTATTAGTTAACTTTACTATGTGACGCACACACAAGTATAGACTAAATCGCAAGAATTGGAACGAATTCAACTCATGTTTGATTTCAAAAATGGTTTGAAAGTGCCACCCTTAAGTGGGCTAAAATGTGGATTTGCCACCCTCAAGTGCGCTTAAAACATGATTTGCCACTTCGCAAAGTGGGCTTAAAACATACATTCGTTGAACTGTTCTAATTCAAGCAACAAAGCCTTCATCAGTTTAGCAAATAAGCACATAGCCTCATGGCAAGCATGCGAAACGTGGCAACACTTACACTCATGCAAGCATGTTAAAATGTAAAACTTACAATGTACTTCGAGCCAAAACAAAAGCTAGTTAAAAATATGCATGATCCTAACTATGTTAAATGCCTAATGCAACACATGCAATAATGCAATTAATAGGCTAGGCTATCTAAGATGGCATATGAATGCAACAATTTGATGACATGCTTTGAAACACGTATTCAAATAAGTATTGAAATTCAATACAGTTTGAATGATGCGCTGAGCTCGGTGCATGCAAGACAAATGAATGGATGCAAACATGCAAGCATGAGGTATGCTAATTGAAATATGTGCCCTAATCTAACCATCGAAAGCGGTTAAATAAAAAGGAGAAAGAAGTGGGGTTGGAAGACATGCAGACACACACGCACGCTAATTGCAACATTGTGCCCTCTCGAAGGAGGGTTTGAATGAATAAGCTAAGCTACTCTAAGCTAAGCTAATCAAACTAATCTAATTAAACTAATTAGACTAATTATTACAATACTTAAATAATTAGCACACTAATTAATTAAATTACAAAACCAATGAATACTAACTAAACATGTAAAACAAATGTTAAAACTACACTGCTTCAGCTCTGCCTCGGGAAGCGGAGGATGTATGCATGCAGTTTTTCGCCTAAAAAAGCCCTCCGGTTTGCTCTTGAGAGGCTCTGTTTGCAGGGTTACTCCAAGAACTTTCTGCTCCAGCTTACCAATTCCATGTTAAGGATTGTACCAGTGGCCTACCAGCCATGAGTGCTTACTGCCGGCCATCTGCGGGCCAAAAGTAAGCCATGCCGGCCAAGGATGAAGCATTGCCGGCCATCAGTAAGCCACTGTCGACCATTGGTGTGCTGAATCACCACACTGCAACAGAGCACAGAGAGAGATAAATTGAGGGTTTTCCAAGAACATGTTTATATTGTGCCCCTCCTTCTGATCTCTAAACATCAAATAAGAGGCACTCTTGGATCCAAAACCACCAATCAAGCATTTTCAATGCATGATGGCCAAAGATCCAAGTTATAATCAATGCACAAAACAAGACTCAAAGGTCTACCGCCCTATCATGCATGATTAAGGGTCATGGAGACAAAGGAGATCGGCTCATTTCATCACTTTGAGTATGAAATGGACCAATCTACCCTGTGTTCAATACAACGTTCGATTGAACACATGCAATGCAAACATAACATGCTTATCTTGGTAATGTTTTACTTGGTTCATTTTATTTACTAATTTTAGCATTACCAAGCCATTCTTTAATTGGTTAAGTCCAAGATGAGTGTCCTCTAATAAGAGAGGGGTCAGCCAAAGGATGATTTAAGACATGAGAGAGATCATACCTTTGGCTAGGAGAAACCCTCAAAAGAGAGTTAAAGCCATTGAACACAAGCTTTATCTCAAGCTTAAACACAACCTTAAGGTCAACCAACCCTCAAAGCAAATGAAAAGTGAAGAAATGAGGAAGGTTGTAGATATTTCAGTGCTGAAATGGCATGAAAAATGATATTAGAGCATGCAAGCAACTCATGCACAACATGTTCAAAAGCCAAAAACATTAAACTAGTGAAGAGCACTTCACTATAGGCATGCAATACAAAGCTCAAATGACCAAACCAACTCTGGACAGAGCTTAAACATGCCAAAACAGTGGCTAAAACATGCTAAAATTGGAGCACAAAAGGCAAGAAAAACATGCTTGCATGTTAGGCTACAAACAAGACTCAAGACACAACTCTTAAAAGCAATGAAAGAGTGAAATAAGTGAGAGTGTGACAGAGATATATGCACTGAAATCACATTTAAAATGATGCTACTACATGTAATCATCTCAAGCAAAGCATGTTAGAGGCCTTAAAACAATGAGGTAGTGAAGACCATTACACTATAGCCATGCAATACAAAGCTCAAAAGGGACAAACAGTCCAAAACAGTCCTTAAAAAAATTTTAAAAAGTCCTAAAACATGCTTGAAGTAAGCTAAAAATAGCTAGAATGAGAGGCCAACACATAGCACAAACTAGACTATTAATCGCCACTGCACCACAAGCATACAAAGCAAGCCTCAAGTGACCAAACCCGCTCAAAATAGAGCTTAAACAAGTCAAAATAATAGCAAAAACATGCTGAGATCAAGTCACAAAATGGTAGAAAAACATGCTCACAAAGGCTCAAACCACCACTTTTAAGACTGAAAAATAGAGCTTTTTATATGCCAAAAACAGTTTGCAAAGGTGGCAAAAAGATGGCAAAGCAAGTATGAAAAACAAGCTTAAAGGGAGAGAGTTATATCTCTTGAAGCACAACACAATTTTAGGTAACAAAACCAAGCAAAACCACTTTTAAGAGCTCTAAGAAGACCTTCTAGAACCTCAGCTCCAAGATACCAACTTTCGTCAAGGATGAATAGGCAAAGGAGAGTGTATCTACACTTGTACGCACTAAGTTTCAAGAGAGAGGGGAATGTAGAGAGAGATAATTATAGAGAGGGAGACTCCTCAAAATATTTCACTCCTAAAATGTTTCTAACGTCCAAAACCATAGAGAAAGCTCTCTATATATAGAAGAATGCAAGCTCAGGTCGAAAATATCAAAAAAGGGACAGCTGGAACAGTTAGAACACAAATATCTACAAAAAACTGACTTTTTTCATCAATGGCCGGCAAGGGACCATTGATGGCCGGCACATGATCATTTGTGGCGGGCACTACATCATCCATGGCCAGTAGAAAAATCTGCTCTCCAGGTCCAACTTCAAATGGGCATAACTCCTTCATCTGGACTCCTTTGCAGGTCATTCTTGTGTCTAAATTGAAGCCCCGGAAGTAAGATTTCCAATGGCGGCAGCTGCACATCAAAATGCCAAGTGTTCTAAGAGATATCCCTCTTTTAGTGAAGATTGCTCATTTCCAGCTCAATCGAATTGATACCTAATTTCAACCAACCATATCTCCCTTGTCTGACCTCGGCTTTAGGAGATTCTTGAATGTAAAATGAAGCCCCAGAAGTCCACTTTCCAACGATGGTAGCCTCATAGCTGAAATCCAAGTGTACAAATGGATAGGCCCGATTTAGCGAGGACTGCTCAACTCTCTCTTAACGATTCATGCCCATCTTCTTCCCCAACTTGGTTTCTTCCCTCTCCTCCAATTTTCTTGAACTCCAAACCTCTAAAAAAGATGTTTTAAAGCGTTTTCCAAAGAGTTCACTTCTTTTTCATTCATTTTCACTTTGTCCTTGCTCAGTTTACCGAAAAGCGCAATATTTAACGAAATGCGAGCCTCGAAACATCGTAGGAACTCTTTTTTCAAAAATATTTTGAAAGAGAGGGTTTTAAGGTCTAAAATCATTTTGGTCAAAATAGTTTTGGTCCAAAAAAGGGGTGTAAGGTTGGGATTTGACGCTCTCCTTGTCAAAGAAATCAAACCTTTGCACTGCACAACTTTCGACACCAAGTAAGCAATTAGTAGTGCCCAAGTCTTAAGGGCGGTCAAAAATGGGGTGTCTACACCTCACGTAGTGTAACGAAACAATGGAAATGATATGCAATGTAATTGAATCATCAAACGGCAAGCAGTGCAAAACCACACAAATGCCATAAAGGGATGGAGATGCAAAATCAAACTACGTTTAACACAGAAAAGGTGCCGCGACCCTCAAACCACAATTCTTTTAGTGGAGTAGGCGTGTGCACATGCAGAACTATGTGTTTCTCAGAAAAAATACAAGTAATTGGTTGGCATGATATAAGTGATGAATGATCTGCTGAGGAAAGATCTTCATCCTAAATGCTGAATGCAACAAGACAAGCTACGATGTAGTGGATGCAATGGATGCAATCGATGTAATGAATAAGGCACGCAGCCATACCACATTTTGCCTAAAAAAGGCATGGACACAAAACAGACCACGTCTAACACCGAAAAAGTGCTGAAACCCTCAAACCACAGTTCTCTTAGTGGAATAGGCGCGTACACATTATCACAGAACCATGCTTCAATGGAGGAAATGTATGAGCACATGTCAGACTAAGCTTAACATAGAAATGATGCAAGCGATATAATAGATAATGCAGTAGATGCATACGATGTAGCTGGGAAGTGAAAGTACCTCACAGGGGCAATTGGCAATGACTCACCTCATACTGATGGGGATCTTCCTCTTCTTCTTGGTTAAACCACAGGTACTACTTTTCTTCCTGGCTATGTTCGCAACTTTCCCTATTCTCCAATAGGGTGACAGACTAGGCTAGTTCAGTATCCAGAATTGAGGCGTATACACGCTACCTCAACCTGTAGGGCTACCATACAGATTTCAAGCCAAGGATACACCCCTAGGTATTTAAACCAAACTTTAGTCTCGAAAATTCCAAACCTTTGCGTTCTAGGCATCGGCCATTCGAACTCTAGTTTCCACTGTCTTAGTTGATCTCCTAGGAACTCACCGCAAATACAGGCAGGTGGCTATACTAGACCACTGGAAGTCGTTCGGGCACAACAAACACCAAAGGAATTGCACCTTTAGAGGATTTAAGGTCTCCTAGACCAGAGAATGCACAAGACAGTGCGATGTAGAGAGAATGCGCAAAATAGTGCTTACAAGATACACAAAACAGTGCGAGTGAAAGTGCACAAGACTGTGCGAATGAAAGAGTGAATGCACAAAATAGTGCTAAACGGGTGCACAAAACAGTGCGATACAATGCACTAACAAGTGCAAGTAAGGTGCGCAAAACAGCGAGAGCAATGCACTAACAAGTGCAGGTAAGGCGCGCAAAATAGCGCAAGTGCAATGCACTAACAAGTGCAGGTAAGTGTAGACGTCCCCGAACGTCCCGGGGGAGGACCCCCGTTCTATTCACATTGGGCTCACTACAGTTCGGACTCAAATTGTCATGGTTCTTAATCTGAACCAAAGAGTCCAAATCCGGAAAATCGTTTTGAGAAAAACAGATTTTTAGAAAAGAAGTGCCAAACATGGACTACTTTGCCAGATACAGAGTCGCCACCTAAATATTTTATTTTGGAGGAATTTAGGAAACCCTGACTCGTTGCCTAAGGCCACATGTCCGTCATCACCAAAGTTACCTCGACTCGGGAACTTGGGTACAATTGGAGAAGGTCAGCTATCAGCACCCCCTCTTGCCCGATCTGAAGATCGGCCTCTACTAACCATGATATCTAGTTTTGAAAACATTATGCATTCTTATTCCGGTTATTAGCCTAGATTTACTACATGATGCACACAATGAACAAGTATAGACTAAGTCGCCTAAATTGGAACGAAACATGTCATGTTTGTTTATTTGAAAACGATTTGATGATGCTACCCGCAAGTAGGCTAAGACGTGAATTTTTCCACCCTCAAGTGGGCTTAGAAAATATAATTTAGCCACTCTCAAATGGGTTTAAAACTTGCATTCAATGCATTGTACCAATTTAAGTAACCCAACCTTCACCCATAGGCATTCAAGCAGTTATAACACGTAAGCATATAGCCTCATGGTAAGCATACTATCATAGCAACACTCACACTCATGCAAGGATGCTAAAAAATAAATACTTACCGAGTACTCCAAGCCAAAACAGAAACTAGTTAGTAATCATATGCATGATCCTAGTCCATGTTTTAAAATGGCTAATGCAACACATGCAAAGATGCAATCTAGACAGGCTCGGCTATCCTAAACTTGGCATGTGAAGTGCAATAGATAACACATATTCAATTTGGAATTGAAATACAATGCAGTTAGCATGATGTGCCGAGCCCGGTGCATGCAAGACAAATGTATGAATGCACGCATGCATAACATAAGGTATGCTAATTTAAATATGTCCTAATACTAACCATCGAAAGCTAGTAAATAAAAAGGAAGAAAGAAGTGGGGGTTGGAAAACATACACACTCACACACACTTATTACAAAATTCCCTTGGTCGGAGGGTCCGAATAAATATTACACAACCAAAGGAATACTACTAAATTAATTATTATAGAACTTCTAATTATTTAACAAAATAAATGCAGAAAGAAGGTGGCCGCAGCCCTGCCTCGGGATGCTTAGATGATGCATGCTCGATCCGCCTTGCCCGAAAACTCAGTACCATGCCACTGTTGCCTCTGTTTACATTGCCTCACCCCTCTGAAAATTATGAAAGTCTCCAGAGCTACCTTGAGCTTACTTCTGAGTGTTGTGGAGTGCCACCGGCCAGAACAAAAGGTCACCGGCCATGGGAATAGGCTTATCAACCAAATATGGTGTCATCAGCTAGACATTGCTGGCCGGTCGACACTAGAGATGGCCGGTTGGCCATTTATTCCTACAGAATCCTGCAGTTGACAGCAGCAGAGGGCAAGCAGTGTATGGCATGGAATTTTCAAGCAATTGTGTGCATGGCCACCCTCCCAATCATGTTATGGACTCAAGGGAGTGTGGCCCTTAGTACTCGAGCCACCAATCACGCATTCCAATGCATGATGGCCTAAGACACCAAGTTTGCCAATCAATGTAAATGCATGCAGCAAAACAAATGAGTGCCAATGCCCTATCATGTTGAGATCAAGGGCATTGGCGACCGAGGATTGAAACGTGTTTCGTCACTCCAAGTACGAACACTTCTCAATCCTCATACTTGCTTTGACACCCCAAACCAAGCAAAATGTAATGCGACGTATGCCATATACAATGCAAGGTAATGCACCTAATGCAATGCCATGCTACCTATTCATGCAAGCTAAACATGAACATATCAAGCATGCAACGAGACTATGTGATGTAACTAACTAAACAATATGCAAACATGCAAACAAGACATAATGCAAGCATGCAACTAATGGAATGCAACATCCAACATGCTAAGCATGCAACTATATACAAGGGTGGTCTTAAACTGAAATGAGAGGCCTCAGCCACACCCCAAAACAGTGGCCAAAAGTGCCAAAAATGATGGACAAGTGCTCATGCAAACATGCACACCAATGAGCCAAAAACCCAAGCATGAAAGGCTACTCTCAAGAACACTCAAAGGTGATATACATGGACATTAAACACTCATGTTAAACTCTAAAAAGCATGTGAAGAATGATGCCAAAACATGCTAGGGGATGGGTGTAAGATAGAAGGCATTCAAGGGCACAAAAGAAAGGCATTACTCAACACTTACCCCAAACAAACATGGCATGAACTTTTCAATACAAAACAAAGTTTTAGCATGTAAAAAGGACCTCAAAAACCCACTAATATGGCAACTAAGGGACACAAACCAAGAGGCATGCATTAAGACCTATTTCAAAGCATAAAAGAACAACACTTCAAGGCATGAAAGGGATGATGAATGCAAGCATACAAGCATGGATTAGGGACTGAAATGGCATGAGAAATGATTACAAATTACTAAAACAACCCAACTCAAGCATGCTCATGACTCACACACTAAAGGCTCACAAGCCAAAATGCAAAGAGGCTATGCCAAACATGGCAAATATGATCAAATCAGTGCCTAAAAGACCTCAAGCATGATGAAATATGACCAAGAACTTCACAAAGTTAGGCAAGAACATGCATGCATGATGGTTTTAAAGGCAAGATGCATTTATAGGCAAAAATGAGGAACGCAAAGCAAGTATATTATGCATGCAAAGGGGCATAAATCCGACCAAAAACAGAGATGTAATATGACCCAATAACACCCAAAAACCACTAAAATGAAGCCAAAAGCAACTAAGCATGCATGCTACCCTTATGAGCCAAAAATGCAAACAAAAGAGAGACAAAGGGAGAGGGGTGTCCCTTCCCTATGCAAGACCTCAAACCCTCTTCATCACCACTGAAAATCCACTGGATTTCAGTCGTGAGAAGGCCAAAACACAATAGTATTCAAAGCTTACCAAAGAGAGCACAAAAAGAGCCAAACAAGGCCTAAGAGGGGGAGGTCGACCCTAAACAACAAAATGACCTTAATGACAGATCTTAAGCATGCAAATATAAAACTTTTTCAAGTTATACACAAAGTCTAAAACAGCATGCAAAGTGGGTTAAAAACTAGTGCAAGATTGGGGAATATAAAGCAAATAGTGTTACTCTTGAAGAACACTTGAAGAACAGCAACCTCAGCCTCTTCCTTATGATCAAAACCAGCTCAAAACTCCAAGAACAACCTCTTAACACCTCCCAAGTCAAAGTATGGTGTAATACTATGTGTTCTAGTGCAAAACTAGGAACAAACTACACTTTTAGGCCCTCAAACACACACAAATAGAGAGAGAGAGAGAGAGAGAGAGAGAGGGAGATATAGAGAGAGTGTGTGATATATATCAGAGATATATGTAATTAGGTCTGATTTTGCTGAACCCCTTCAAAGGGCGAGGGAGACCTCCTTATATAGACAAGGCAAAGCGTTAAGCTTCTTAGAGAAGCTAACAAAAGGGTCAAGGCTTCTAAAGGAAGCTAAGGGAAAGGGGCCAAGGCTTCCTGAGGAACCTGGGACAGGGGTGCAAGCTTCTTGAGGAAGCTAAGACAAAGGTCCAAGCTTCCTTAAGAAGCTAGACCAAGAGGGTGCAAAAGGGGCAAGTTCCTCCATACAACTGTATAGAGGACAAGTTCGTGCACTCCAGCTGGCATGCACTATGCCTGAAAGAGGCGAAAAGGTGGTATCGGCCAGAAAATGAGTCCATCGGCCAAATAAATGGTCGGCCGACCACACAAAGAGCCGACCGACCATCATCAATGGCCGGTGGAAAGAAAACAAGGCCGGTGGCCCTAAGCCATGGCCGGTGGGTTTAAGGAATGGCTGACAAGCCACCTCATGCCCTCAGGAGCACAAAACACAAGCCCTTAGTGCAAAACCAAGCACAGAACATGCAAGTTAAGAGATCTTGAGGCACGGCGCATAGCCAAGACCTCCGAGAACTCAAAATAAACACAAACATGGATGATCACCGAGTGTTCAAACGGTGACGTCCAAGTCTTGAGGACAGTCAAAAATGGTGTCTACAGTAAGGTGTGCAAAACAGCACGAGCAATATACTAACAAGTGCAGGTAAGGTGCGCAAAACAGCGTGAGCAATACACTAACAAGTGTACGGAAGGTGCGCAAAACAGCGCGAGCAATGCACTAAAAAGTGCAGGAAAAGTGCGCAAAGCAGTGCAATGTAAGTGTGCACAAGACAGTGCGATGCAAGTGTTCACAAGACAGTGCTATGCAAGGTGCACAAGACAGTGCGAATGAAAGTGAAATGCAAGAGACAATGCAATGCGGGGTGCACAAGACAGTGCGATGCAAAGTGCACAAAACAATACGATGCGGGGTGCACAAGACAGTGTAATGCGCAAGAAAGCGCGAGCGTAAATTCAAATGCACAAGAAAGTGCGATGCACAAGAAAGCGCAAGTGTAAACTGCACCAAAAAGTGCAATGAGCAAGAAAGCGCGAGTGTAAACTGCACAAAAAAGTGTGATGCACAAGAAAGCACCAGTGTAATCTGCACAAAAAAAGTGCGATACGCAAGAAGGCGCGTGTGTAAACTACACAAAAAAAGTGCGATGCGCAAGAAAGCGCGAGTGTAAAATGCACAAAAACAAGTGCGGTGCACAAGAAAGCGCGAGTTTAAATGCAGGATGTTAAGGTCTGCTAGACCAAAGAATGCACAAGACAATGCGAGTGAGACACAACCACAAGGTGCACAAAACAGTGCGAGCGATACACAACCACAAAGTGCACAAGACAGTGCGATTGGCACACAATGACAAAGTGCACAAGACAGTGCGAGTGATAACGAATGCATAAGAAAGTGCGATGCGCAGGAAAGTGCGAGTGTAAACTGCACAAGAAAATACGATGCGCAAGAAAGCTCAAGTGTAAAACTGTACAAAAATGTGCGATGTGCAAAAAAATGCGAGTATAAATGCCAGAGGGCGGTATAAACATCGGAGCACGGCCCCAATGTTTCTAACCAAAACAAGGTGGTAAGGGAGAGGAATGGTTTTACCCAGAATTCCTCTAAATGAACCGTACATACAATATCCTGTATGTAAAGAAAGACACTTAACCAGTGTGATATAGTAAGGGTGCATATTCCATGCAAGACAAACAACCGAGATATAAAGGCAATAGCACATTCTATGCAAGAATGAAAGCATGTTCTATGCATGAAACATAAGCATATTCTACACAAGAGACAAAAGCGTATTCTATGCAACATTGAAAGCATATTCTATGCATGAGACAGGCACATTCTATGCAACATTGAAAGCATATTCTATGCAAGAATCATAAACGATGCGTGGCACGCATGCAACAGAAGTGTATATGAAAGGGCACATTCTATGCAATAGAAGAGCATCAAAAATGTATGTTGGTGCCTCCAATTTACCTCTTGGAGGACTTTGCAGCATGCTTAACTCAAAAAGGACACACCCTGTTTATATTGGCGAGGGGTAACATCTGCATGTGAAAACCACGGTGCTGCTTGGATTGCCATTCTGACATGAAGCAGGCTTAAGCTTGGGGTCGAGATACACTCATACTCCAGAGAAAGGCGAGGCCTGAGAACGTGCACCTAGAATGCAGTCTTGGAACTTGCCAAAGTTGAAACACACTAAGATGCTCCAATTTTTTCCTCTTTTCTTTTGCTTCGCAGTCCGAAACCTATGTAGTTTCAGATAGGTCCTGGTTCGATTGTTCACACATGACCTGGGTTGAACCTTGTAGTTCATGAAAGAAAGGATCCTGTTTTGCACAAATGTGGAGAATAGCACAACACACCGGGCACAAAACGATTTATTTTTGAAATTGAGATATGAGTTCTTAACTAAGTATTGGGCCTACGAATGACCACGGTCAAAACGACTTAACAAAGGAAAACAAAGGTAAAACAACCTAAACACATCTATTGACACTCAAAACGACTCAAAACAAGAATCGAGACAAACAAAAACACACACACAACACTCAGATGTATTCCAATGGCGAGAGACCTCTCAGTTCATGAGGAACCAGTTTCTTCGGGTATTGTTACCCAACCTTTCTCATTTGTGATCCTCGCATCACTATGCCACTCAATCTCTAGTTTTCTGGGGAGGGGGGGAAAAAAACTCTTTTCTCACTTTTTCCTCTCAACGCACATCTCTCTATTCTTCAATCTCTCTTATTTTTTATCCCTTCCCTGGGTGGTTGATGGATAAACAAGAATTTGTGGGCTCTTGCCCCTAGTATTCTACTAGATTCTCATTCTTCTGCTCATAACTAGTGAACTTTCCCACAAAGGGGTTGTGGCGCGACTGGATGTGCAACGGATCTGCAACTGACATCGGTTGACGACGCCTCTAGCTTAGCTTGAACGAGGTGAGTTACAGCATGTCCCACTGGCCAGGTATACAATTGATTGGTCTGACACATTGCATTTTCTACACCTCATTCTGGGTTAGATGCCAATTTGGGTGTGATCGTCCAGATGAAGGAACCGAACATCCTGCTCTAGTTCATGCTTCGCACTTAGCTTGGTACCTCGCTGCTTGGAGGATGTGAGAGCTTTCAGCCCTTTGCTGTTAGCTTCAGTTGTGTCCTTTCTGGCGAATGTGGTGCCCTTTCTAGCAAGTATGGTGACAATGGGGAAAAGACAGAAAACCTAACTCGACTGTGCCCTTAGTTCATCATTTTGACCATTTTTTGTTTTGGCTTTCTACTGAAACAATTTTGACCAATATGAGAGTTAGATTAACATACTTGTTCGATTTTCTGATTTGCAATCATGCAAGTCAGGTTGTGAGCACTGAAAATTTTTCTGATTTGCAATCATGCAAGTCAGGTTGTGAGCACTGAAAATTTTTCTTTCTTTGGGTCCAAGAAATGGTCTAGTTTTGGAAAAAAATGAGTAATTTTTGAGAAAATTAGTCAACTTCATTAAAAATCCTCAAAACTGTTTTTGCAAATAGCCACTGCTCGACCAACACGGAATTTACTCTTGAGATGCACAATATCAGATCTGAATTTGATTTGTCTTGCAACTGAATCTTCCAACGGAATAGAACAACTGAATTTGAACGAAGACGAGCCAATTTGTACATGGACAAGATAGTCGAGTTGAACAAGGATAAACCAATCAAAATGGATGAGCCAAGCAGGCTGAAAATCATTGGGGCCGAACTTCAGGATGAAGTTCCCTACGTATTCCAAAGATGGGAATCAGGCTGTACGTAGTTCTGGGTTGAGGTTCACTCAGGTATTAACATTCTCCTTTTGCGCTCTAACTTTTGCCAAGGCCGCCCTTCAGGGTTTTCAACTTTGCGAGCTCTGCTTTTCTTTTCTTTTCATTTCTTTTCTTCTTTTTCTTTTTCTTCATTTTTCTTCATTCCTTTTCCATTTTTTTCATTTTTGTTCTTTTCTTTTTTTTTTGCTCTAACTTTTGCCTGGGTCGCCCTTCCGGGTTTTCGGCCCAACGAGCCTCTCATGGATAGAAAAGTTTAACTCTATCCATGTTGATCAGTTTTGAGATCTCGAAGCCAATTGAATCCAAGAGAATGGCTGTTGTTCGCTGATGATGTAAGAGTCCATCCAAATGGGTCTGAATTTTCCCCTAGTGTTGCCGATAAGAACTCGATTGTCCTTCAACAATAAACTTTCTTCTTCCAGCTGCTGGAATTTCACTTTCTTGCCAGTCTTCCTTGGTTTGCGGAATGACCCATCCTTTGAATCTTTGAGCACATTTGACATTTTTTTCCCCTAGTTCAAGGGCTACTTCTGATCTAGATTTGCAAGCTTCCTTTGATGACATCTGATCTTCTTGATCTGACTTTCTTGCCCCTAATTCAAGGGATATTTCTCATCCAGCTTTGCAAGCTTCCTTTGATCACATCTGACCTTCTTGATCTGACCTTCTTACCCCTAGTCCAAGGGTTGCTTTTGATCCAGCCATACAAGCCTTATATTGTGATTGTTTTCTTGAACATTCTGAGTCAAGTTTCAAGGTTTGAAAGCAAAAGGGGATGAGTCTCTAGGCTGAGAATGATCCTATGCTGCATAATCTCAAGAGTGATTCCACATGGGTTTTCCCAGGACCACACAAAACATTTTTTGAAATCTTTTAAGAAAGCGACTAGTCACTCACGCAAAAGACAATGTAGAACCAATCTGGATCAAGCCAGGATCCTTCTTAGTACTCACATTAACAAATGTGATCTCATTCATTAAGGGCTTAACTTGCCTCTCTTCCTCTCAGTTTGATCAAATTTTACAAATCTAGAGAAATTCCTTCCTCTTTGTTTTCATCACAGTGTTAGAAAAGTTTTGAACAACGTAGGTCAATGCAATGATTTCAAGGCACAGAAAAGTAGGTGAAAATCTTTGTCGTTTCATTCAGATCTTCTGGTACAACTAGCGCAAAGGCAGAAACAAACGCAAAAGAAAGAATGTAAAAGACAAACACAAAACAAGATAGTGATATCCGAGGTAACCCCCCGAAATCACCCTACTCTAAGACAACAAGACTGACTCGATACAACAAGATAGACTCAACTGACTCAGTACAAAAAGACTGACTCAATGCAACACAACAAGACTGACCCAATACGTAAGTCAGAAAGTAAAGTAAATAGCATTCGCAAATTGCTCAAAATAGTGCGTGCCATCCACAAATCTGGAGTAAACTGAGCGCCATCAACAGGTGGTTCATCCCCCGATCAAATGATCACATTATCCCCCCAAGTTCATCGATCTGGTGCTGATAGACTTTGCGGGACCTGGCACGACGACGACCTCTTTGTTAATCAGATCCTGTATTTCTTGGCGAAGACGAAAACAACTATCAGTGTCATGACCAGTTTGTTGATGGAAGGCACAGTACTTGGCAGCATCATGCTTAGTTGGAAGGGGATTCGGGAGAAGCCGAGGTTTGAGCGGTTTGAGATACCCTTTCTCTATCAGTACCTTCAATGCACAGGTTAGGCTCATATGGAGTTGGGTGAAGGTTCGTTTGGGGGAAGAGAAAGCACTAGGTTTAGAAACATCGGCAAATGGCGTAGTGGGTGTTGGTCGGGTATCCATAGGCTTGGAACCAGAATTAGGATGGGTATTTTTGGAAAAGCATCCCTTTCCATTGTTTGCCCCTTGATTCAGAATATTCTCATCCTGAGCGACAAAAGTGTACTCCATAGTTTTTGCAATAACTGTAAGCACTTGCAGTTTGTTCAGCCCTTTGTCCTTCAATGCCTTGATAGCCCACCGAAGTTGTGCATAAGGATCAATACTTGTCCTGGCTTTGGTCCTACCACTTGCTTTAGCTTGGCCAAGGGATTGGGTTGCTATATCAGAGCAGAGCCCGGTTGTTGTTGACATGCCACCACCCAGATCTAAGATGGTTTCCAGTCGGCCCTTTTCAATTGTAGCTCGCCCCAAGATTGAGAAGCCTTTTGGATTGAAACTTCTGGTATGTGATGTGGTCGATGATGGAGCCAAAATTCCAAATGCTAAATCTGCCACAGTTCTTTGCAAATCTTCAATCGTGCTCACTAGCTCAGAAGTAGTGGGTTCATGGGTTTGAGATGATTGGAGTTCGAGTGCATTCATCATGCATAAGTCCATGTTGACTGGAATGAACACCTCAGGCTTGGGTAAACGTGTGATATCCCTGTTCTGTAGTATGCTAATTGGTCCTTAATATGAATATGATTGTATGTTTGATATGATTTTGTGTGCCATCATGTGAAAATATGTGGTTTTGAATTTCTATCTGTTCACCACAAGAATATCTGTTTGATTATCTGCTTTGGAAATTAAATTGAAGGCCTTATCGGCCACAAAACCTGAAATTAATCACGCCATTGTGATTGGCATAATTTTTAGAGTCTACGGTGAAATTTAATTGGACATTGATTCGGATCAGATTAAATTGATTAAAATAATGACTTAGTGCTCAAATATGTAGTGTTGATAATTATAATTGAGGGAATTTGTATATAGTGGGGCACTTAGCACCCAACCCCTCTCTTTATGTTTATTTGGTTGATCTTAACTCAAGAAGAGAGAGAGAGGGCCGGCTAGAGAGAGAGAGAGAGGGAACAATTGAAGATTTGGCTCAAGTTTGTGAAGATTGGAAGGCCAACTCTAAATTTGACCATAATTTGGAAAGATTACAGCCTCTAGGTAAGTGAATTCATGAATTTTAAATTGTAATTTTGTGAATTCAAGTTTGATTAATGGTCAAGAACATGGAATTAATTGAGTATGATGAAATTGAGTTGATCATGTTAAATTGAAGTTCAATGTATGCGTGCATGTAGGAAATTGCTATGAATTTCCATGTTTGGGCATAAAGTATGTAATCCATGTTGATTTTGATTAAAGTCCATGTATTTAATCATCTCTTCACCAACTAAGTTGAGAATAATGAGTATCTCCCACATGCATGTGCAAATCATGGAGGTGTGAGTGTTGATTGTTTGAATTTAATGTGTTGGTAATGAGTTTGAAATAATTTGGGACATGCATGTGTTTGATTCATGAAATTGAGCTTCATAATGATGTAATTTGGTGTTTGTATCAAGTTAGCACAAGTATATTTGAAGTTTGAGCTATAATATGCATGAAATGTTGATTGGAATGTTGAATTTGAGCTCAAGAACAATTTTGGATTTTCCAGAATTTTGATGTCCACTCGAGCGGGGAAACTGCCGCTCAAGCAGGAAATACGTGCTCCCATAACTTTTCTACAGACATGACGTCCGCTCGAGCGAGGAAGCCCACGCTCGAATGAGGAGCCATGTAGTGAGGCCTTCAGCTCGAGCGCCAGACTTCACGCTCGAGCGTAAAATTGATATAACCAGTACTTTTGCAGGCCTCGTGGGTCCGCTCGAGCGGGGACCCTGTTTCTGAAAATTTTCAAAGTACATTTTGTGTTTCGTTTTCCGTTCTCTTTCACTTCTAAGTGCTCTTAGGCATACATTGAGCAATATAAATGAATTAAAGGGATAAGAATAAAGCCTAAAGAGGAATATGTGAATTAAAGAACAGATTGAATAATTTGTGACCCATATGTGTTATGTGATGTATAGGGTCAAGCTCCAGGGCAAACCAATCAACCGATCACTGTGAGTAATATCTTAACAAAGATATCTGAAATATGTTGTTGTCCAATTGCTTACTCCTATATAAGTTTATAAGTTTGTTAATCTGATTGGCAGACAATGTTTGCTATGCCAAATGAATGGTCCCAAGGCCAGTTTGACATGAAAGTATGAATGGGCCAAAGGCCAGTTTGACACGAATGAATGAATGAATGGGCCGAAGGCCAGTCTGACATAAATGAATGGGCCAGAGGCCAGTATGAGTTTGAATGATAGAATGAATGGGCCAGAGGCCAGTATGATGTGAATGAAAGATAAATGGGCCAAAGGCCAGTTTGACATGAATAAATGAATGGGCTAAAGGCCAGTTTGACAAGAAAGTCTGAATGGGCCAAAGGCCAGTTTGGCATGAATGAAAGTCTGAATAGGCCAAAGGCCAGTTTGACATGATCGAAAGTATGAATGGGCCCAAGGCTAGTTTGACTTGAATGATACGAATGAATTGGGCCCGAGGCCGTATGATGTATTTGGAACCGTAATCACTTGACCTATATTTATATATGTTAGATAGAAATACGAATTGGGCCCAAGGCCGTTTGAAGCACGTTGTTCTAAATACCATTTGTGTAACTTCCTTATTTGATATTATTCATTGGGCTTTCGCTCACGCTCATTCATGTGTTTGTAGGTGAGCCAAGAGAGGTCCAAACCCAGCCTCAGTGAAGTTTGGAAGGAACAACCAAGTTTTGAGGAGTCAGCCCTAGCGTCTCACGCACGAGACTCGTCTCCGCCTTTTTGTTATCTTGTTTTATTTTGTCATATTGGCAATGACTTTGGATACATTTGTATATAGTTTTGATTGGCTGACTTAGACTTAAATGATCTTGTCTCTACAGAACTTCATGTTACGGTGTTTTCTGTTGTGAGTTATTAATATGTCTATGTATGGTTTTTTTTGTTGTGCCATGTAAGCACAGCTCTATGGACAAAGATTTAAATTTTGCTTCCGTTTGGCCCTTTTACTCTGATGAGTGATGTCTGGTATGATTTGAGGCCGTAGGTAATCTCGGGATTACTGGCCGGTTATGTCCTTAACCCATAAGGCGGGTTCGGGTCATGATAGAGTGGTATCAGAGCACGAGTTAATAACTCACACACTTGTCCAAAGTAGCAATAACCATCTAGAAAAGATCTAGAATGCATTCATGTGATAAGTATGAATTTGATAGCATCGAGAATGCATCTAAATGTTTCAATGTGAACAGCTATGTGTTATAAGTTTATGATTTGCTTGCATTGCAAATTATTTGAATATGTATGCTTTCTAGTATATGCATACTTGTGAATCTTTTGTATGAAGTATAATGTAAGTTTAATCAGATGGTGAAAACAAGAGGTGATGAGATAGAAGAGTCCTCTACTGCCAGAATAGATACAATGGAAAGGTTGATTCAGGAAATGGCAGAAACATTGAGGTAGCAACAGGAATGGCAACAACAGTGGCAGCAACCACATCCTCTACCTCCACCTCCGGCACCACCCGTGCCAGATAATCAGAATGATGATCGGATAATAGCTCTCACCAAAGAATTCAAGAAAATTGAACCACCACAGTTCCATGGTGGATTAGATCCATTGAAAGCCAAAGCTTGCATTCTCGGTATCGAGAAACTATTTGAAGTGTTCCAGTGTTCGGAGACACAGAAAGTACTTCTAGCCACTTTTATGCTAGAAGATGAGCAAGAAGATGGTGGATGTTGATGCGTGAGAATCACAAAGATGTTGACTGGGTGAAATTTTTAGAGATTTTCTATGACAAGTACTTCCCACAGTGTGTTCGGGATAGGAAAGTGTCAGAGTTCATGGAGCTTAGGCAAGACAGTGTGACTGTAGCCGAGTATGAGGCTAAATTCACTGAATTGGCCAGGTTTGCACCACATGTGATTGATACTGATTATAAGAAGGCGAGGCATTTTAGAAAGGGTGAATGTCTTGAAGCTAGAAACCTACATTGGAGTGCTAGACCGGGCCATAATATCAGAAGCCAATATAGCTAGACAAACTAAACCAACAACTGACTAGAAAGGCAACAAAAGGAAAGGCTTCTTCTCAAAGAAGAAATTTTCGAAAGAGCAAAACACGGGCTCCTCAAATACTTCGAATTCTTCCCGAGACACCTCTCCCATGTGCAATATTTGTAGCAAAAGGCACCGTGGAGTTTGTTACCATGTGTCAGGAGCCTGTTTCAAATGTGGGAAACAAGGGCATATGACCGGAGATTGTAATCAGAATAGTAGGAAGATAGCTGCTAGTTCCACTGCATCGATCCTGAAGCCGGGAAATACCATGAGATCTACTACCACCAAGGATACCGTGAGACAAGGGAGAATTTTTGCGCTTGTTCCGGGCGATACATGGAATGCCAACGCAGTCGTCTCAGGTACTATCTCTATATGATGATCCTAACTATGTTAAATGCCTAATGTAACACATGTAATAATGCAATTAATAGGCTCGACTATCTAAGATGGCATATGAATGCAACTATTTGATAATATGCTTTGAAACACGTATTCAAATAAGTATTGGAATTCAATGCAGTTTGAATGATGTGCCGAGCCCGGTGCATGCAAGACAAATGAATGGATACAAACATGCAAGCATAAGGTATGCTAATTGAAATATGTGCCTAATCTAACCATTGAAAGCGGTTAAATAAAAGGGAGAAAGAAGTGGGGTTGGAAGACATGCACACACACACACACGCTTATTACAACATTGTGCCTTCTCAAAGGAGGGTCCGAATGAATAAGCTAAGCTAATCCAAGCTAAGCTAATCATACTAATCTAATTAAACTAATTAGACTAATTATTAAAAACCAATCGAATAACTAGTAAACTACTTACTAATTATTACAACTCTTAAATAATTAGCACACTAATTAATTAAATTACAAAACCAATGACTACTAACTAAACATGCAAAACAAATGTTAAAACTACACTGCTTCAGCTCTGCCTCGGGAAGCGGAGGATGCATGCATGCGGTTTTTCGCCTCAAAAAGCCCTCCAGTTTGCTCTTAAGAGGCTCTGTTTACAGGGTTACTCTACGAACTTTCTGCTCCAGCTTACCAATTCCATGTTAAAGACTACACCAGTGGCCTGCCGGCCATGAGTGCTTGTTGTCGGCCATCTGCCGACCAAAAGTGAGCCATGCCAGCCAAGGATGAAGCACTACCGGCCATCAGTAAGCCACTGCCAGCCACTGGTGTGCTGAATCACCACACTGCAACAGAGCACACATAGAGGAAAAATGAGGGTTTTCCAAGAACATGTTTGTACTGTGCCCCTCCTTATCATCTCAAAACATCAAAAGAGAGGTACTCTTGGATCCAAAACCACCAATCAAGCATTTTCAATGCATGATGGCCAAAGATCCAAGTTGTACACTTTCAATCAATGCACAAAACAAGACTCAAAGGTCTACCACCCTATCATGCATGATCAACGGTGATGGAGACAAAAGAGATTGGCTCATTTCATCACTTTGAGTATGAAATGGACCAATCTACCTTGTGTTCAATATAACATCCGATTGAACACATGCAATGCAAACATAACATACTTATCTTGGTCATATTTTACTTGGTTGATTTTATTTACTCATTTTAGCATTACCAAGCCATTCTTTAATTAGTTAACTCCAAGATGAGTGTCCTCTAATGAGAGAGGGGTCAACCAAAGGATGGTTTAAGACATGAGAGAGATCATGCCTTTGGCTAGAAGGAACCCTCAAAAGAGAGTTAAAGCCATTGAGCGCAAGCTCTATCTCAAGCTTAAACACAACCTTAAGGTTAACCAACCCTCATAGCAAATGAAAAGTGAAGAAATGAGGGAGGTTGCAAATATTTTAGTGCTGAAATGGCATGAAAAATGATATCACAGCATGCAAGCAACTCATGCACAACATGTTCAAAAGCCAAAAACATTAAACTAATGAAGAGCACTTCACTATAGGCATGCAATACAAAGCTCAAATGACCAAACCAGCTCTAGACAGAGCTTAAACATGCCAAAATAGTGGCTAAAACATGCTGAAATTAGAGCATAAAAGGCAAGAAAAACATGCTCGCATGTTAGGCAACAAACAAGACTCAAGACACAACTGTCAAAAGCATTGAAAGAGTGGAATAAGTAAGAGTGTAACAGAGATATATGCACTGAAATCACATGTAAAATGATGCTACAACATGCAATCATCTCAAGCAAAGCATGTTAGATGCCTTAAAACAATGAGGTGGTGTAAACCATTACACTATAGCCATGCAATACAAAGCTCAAAAGGGACAAACAGTCCAAAACAGTCCTAAAACAACTTAAAAGAAGTCCTAAAACATGCTTGAAGTAAGCTAAAAATAGCTAGAATGAGAGGCCAACACATAGCACAAACTAGACTATTAAGCACCATTGCACTACAAGCATACAAAGCAAGCCTCAAGTGACCAAACCAGCCTAAAACAGAGCTTAAACAAGTCAAAATAATAGCAAAAACATGCTGAGATCAAGTCACAAAATGGTAGAAAAACATGATCACATGTTAGGCTATCTACTCATGCAAACAAGACACAAGGAGGGAAGGCTAACCCCTTCTATTTTGGACCTCAAAACATGGTTTTTGTCACAGAAAAAACCTCCAAGTTTCAATGGTAAAAAGGCCCAAAAAGTTTGATTTGAACGTGATGAGAAATGGTGCAAAAACCTTAACAAACTAAAGAGCAAAAAGGAGGGACAACCCCCTAACTCACAAAGGCTCAAACCACCACTTTTAGGACTGAAAAATAGAACTTTTTACATGCCAAAAATAGTTTGCAAATGTGGCAAAAAGATGGCAAAGCAAGTATGAAAAACAAGCTTAAAGGGAGAGAGTTATACCTCTTGAAGCACAACACAATTTTAGGCAACAAAACTAAGCAAAACCACTTTCAAGAGCTCCAAGAAGACCTTCTAGAACCTCAGCTCCAAGATAACCAACTTTGGTCATGGATGTCTAGGCAAAGGAGAAGTGTATCTACACTTGTATGCACTAAGGTTCAAGAGAGAGAGGAATGTAGAGAGAGAGAATTATAGAGAGAGAGACTCCTCAAAATATTTCACTCCTAAAATGTTTCTAACCTCCAAAACCATAGAGAAGGCTCTCTATATATAGAAGAATGCAAGCTCAGGTCGAAAATATCCCAAAAGGGATAGCTGGAACAGCTAGAACACAAATATCTGCAAAAAAAAATTGACTTTTTTCATCAATGGCCAGCAAGGAACCATTGATGGCCGGCACATGATCATTTGTGGCAGGCAATGATCATCAATCACCGGCACAGCTTCATCCATGGCCGGCAGAAAAATCTGCTCTCCAGGTCCAACTTCAAATGGGCATAACTCCTTTATCTGGACTCCTTTGCAGGTCATTCTTGTGTCTATGTTGAAGCCCCAGAAGTAAGATTTCCAATGGTGGCAGTTGCACATCAAAATTCCAAGTGTGCTAAGAGATATCCCTCTTTTAGTGAAGACTGCTCATTTCCAGCTCAATCAAATTGATGCCTAACTTCAACCAACCATATCTCCCTCGTCTGACCTCGGCTTTAGGAGATTCTGGAATGTAAAATGAAGCCCCAAAAGTCCACTTTCCAATGATGGTGGCCTCATAGCTGAAATCCAAGTGTACAAATGGATAGGCCCAATTTAGTGAGGGCTGCTCGACTTTCTCTTAACGATTTATGCCCATCTTTTTCCCCAACTTGGTTTCTTCCCACTTCTCTAATTTTCTTCAACTCCAAACCTCTAAAAAGGATGTTTTAAAGTGTTTTCCAAAGAGGTCATCTCTTTTTCATTCATTTCCACTTTGTCCTTGCTCGACTTACTAAAAAACGCAACATTTAACGAAATGCGAGCCTCGGAACATCGTAAAAAGTCTTTTTTCAAAAATATTTTGAAAGAGAGGGTTTTATGGTGTAAAATCATTTTGGCCAAAATAGTTTTGGTCCGAAAAGGGGGTGTAAGGTTGGGATTTGACGCTCTCCTTGCCGAAGAAATCGAACCTTAGCATTGCACAACTTTCATCACCAAGTAAGCAATCAGTAGCACCCAAGTCTTAAGGGCGGTCAAAAATGGGGTGTCTATACCTCACGCACTACATGTTCAATTTTCCTTTCCGGTTCAAACGTCGATTTGGGCATGATCAAACCCGCCCAAAGGATGGGGTAGAGTACCCAGTTTCATTCCCCATCCATGGTTCACACTTGGCTAAGTACCTCACTACTTGGAGGGCGAGAGAGCTTCTGGCCCTTGCCCCTAGTTTCAGTTATGCCCTTTCTGGCGAGTGTTGGGCTTGGCTCAAGGACGAGGCATAAGTCGGACCCACTTTGGCTTCAAAACCTTCCGCATGCACGAGCAGAGAACGCATGAGCACCTGACTCACCTATGCCCCTAGTTTATTGCTTTAACCTTTCTTTTCAATTTTTATGATGTAAAAGTAACTTTGATTTGTATCAGAGATTTGGAAAACTTTATGTTGAAATCAATGGAATTAAAGTTGTGAGCATTAAATTTTTTTCTTTTGGTCCAAAAATGGCCTAAGTTGTAAAAGGTAAGATTTTGAACAAAATCAACTTTTATTAAAACTTTCCAAAACCATTTTCGAAAAGGATCACCACCTAACATGCATGGAATCAATCCTCAAGATGTACAACCCCGAATCAAAAGATTAGAATTGCCCCTTGATGACCCCACTGCTCCGTATTGAAACCAACTCTTCTTCTCAAAATGAAGATCACAACCGAACTCTCAGATAAAGAATAGACAAAGATGACCTGATTAGACACATGGACAAGATAGTTGAGTTGGAGGTGATTACAGCCGAACTTCAGGGTGAAGTTGCCTACGTATCCCGATGATGCGAATCAGGCATTACGTAATTCAGTTTAGGTTCACTCGAGTATTAACTCTCTCTCTCTCTCTTTGCGCTCTAACTTTTGCCAAAGTCATCATTTAGGGTTTTCAACCTTGCAAGCTCAGTTTTTCTTTATTTCTAATTTTTCATGCTCTAACTTTTTCCTAGGTCACCCTTCTGGGTTTTCGACCTAGCGAGCCTCACAGGGATAATATTTCTTCAACTTGTCTATGTTGATCGGTTGTGAAAATTCCAGACCATCTAAGTCCATGAGAATAACTACAACGATTCCAGTTTTGACCTATCACTTGTTGTATTCCTGACTCGGGTTTATGATTTCTGAATGTTCTTCATTATCTTTTGCTCTTTATTCCCCCTTAAGTTTGGTCATTTGGGCATTTTTAGTGTGTTTGGAATAGGTTGGTTACTAGTTTTCAAACCTTGTGTTGTCCAGAATTTTGGTCCTCCGCTCGAGCGGCCTTTCTTGTGCTCGAGCGGGATTTGCAAATTCTCAATACTTTGCACGTCTGCAAAAGTACTGGAGCAGTGTTTTCCACCCTCAAGCGGCGTTTCCTAAGCTCGAGCAGGTGCGCTCTCGAGTTTCCCTTCTTACGCTTGAGCAGTTTGTCTGTTGTCTACAAAAATACTGGAGGTGCATATTCTACGCTCGAGCGGGTCTCTTCTTGTGCTCAAGTGGAACAAATTTTTGTGTCTGACACTCAAGCGTCAACTCGTTTACTCGAGCGTATATTAGATCGCAACAGTGACATTTTATATCACTTTTCCATCTCTCTCTCTCTCTCTAAAACTTTCTAAAAATCTAGATTGAGACTCTCTCTCTCTCTAAAACTTACCTTCTCTCTTCATTTCCACCTAGATCTAGTGATTTCTCACCCTACTTCCTTTGATAAAAAAGGTAGAGTTTCTCAAGATCTTCACTTTAATCTGACTAGAGTTAGATTTCGACATCCTTGAGGTTTCTCCCTTGCTTGGCTCATATTTTCTCTTTGAGGTAGAGATTTTCTACACTTTGCTATGACTTTTAACGTAGTTATTTGTTGTTGTGTAACAATGGTGGGATTTGGGAGTATTTTGAGGAAACCTAGGGTTTGGGTGAGATGTAAAAGAGGGGGTTTTGGTGGAAATGAAATAAATGAACATGGGTTTGAAAATGAAGTCATGTTGTGTCAAAATGGGTGATTTTGATATTTGGATTGGTATTTTGAAAAAGAGGATTTTTTTCCTAAAATGATTATCATATTTATTTTGTATAAATAGTTGAAATTGGTGTTGCAAACATGAAATTGAGTGCGTATTGAAATAGATGATGGAATTGAGTATATAATGCTTCATAGCCTTGGAAATTTTGGATAAATTATCTGTCTTGAGATTGTATATCTGTTTAGAAATATCTGTATTGGGCTATCGGTGGAGGATAGCTTTGATTGTTGTAGAAACTGCATGTGGATTAGGTGAATTGAAACTAATCACTTGTTGGTTGTCTTTGAATATGATTATGTGTATACATTGTACATATATGGTTATTTGAGAGGAGAAAATGGGATGTACTCTATATGTGATTATTTGTTTAAATACATTGTATATGTATGATTGTTTGAGAGGAGAAAGAGGATGTACTCCATTGTTTGGAAGGAGAAAGGGGATGGACTCCATTATAATTAAGTTGGCCAGAGTGTCCTGGGTGAAAGTCCCTAAATTTAGACATGGGTGCCGATCCCGCAGATGAAATATCCGTAAAATGGCAATTGGAAGTGTTTTTGCGTTGATTGTGAAATTGTTGAACCATTGAGTTGTCTCATTTGCGTTATTGAAAAATAATGAAATTGGTTCATGTATTGAAGGAAAATGAAATGGAATATGGACTTGACATTTTTATGATTATATAAAACTGTGAATGTTTTATCCCTAGCATTGTATATGCACACTACACTTATATCTTCGTTAAATTTCATATATTGTGTTACGTCATTCCTACTAGGCTGTGGCTCACCCTATTTAGGAAAAACATTTTCAGGAATCGATGGTACGCCTCCACTAAGACAATAGCATTGAAGGGACTTGGGAAGCGAGAGCTTCTTGTTTTGGTTTATTTTGTATAGCCTAGGGCTTAATTTGTATGAGCTAGTCCAACTTTTGTTGTAACCAAGCCAAGACTTGGAAAGATGTAAGCCCATAGGACATTTACTTATGTTAAACTCTTTTGTATCATTAACTTTATGTAATAAAAAGACTATTTACTCTGATTTATGTAGTTATTAACAAATGTTCTGGGTTATATTTACTGTATTATTTTGGGGGCATGACAATAACAGCTCCACCCGACCAGATAGCTTTGATGATGTAAGGACCAGTCCAATTGGGTTTGAACTTGCCCCGAGGGTCATGAATGGGAGCTCGGTTGTCTTTCAGCACCATATCTCCCTCCTTGAGATTCTAAGACTTAACTTTCTTGTTAAAAGCCCTAGAAATCCTACATTGGTAGCCCTATACATGATACAATGCTTTTAGCCTTCTCTCATCAAACAGCATCAACTCCTCAAATCTGCTCTGTTGCCAGTCTGCTTCTGCTATCTAACACTCAGCCATAATTCGCAGTGACGAGACTTCTATTTCAGTTGGCAAAATGGCATCCATGCCGTAGACGAGAGAATAAAGAGTTGCCCCTAGAGACGTCCAGATTGAAGTTCTATAGACCTAGAGTGCGAATGACAATTTATCTTACCAGTCCCTATAGGTCTCAACCATCTTCTACAAGATGTTCTTGATGTTCTTGTTGGCAGCTTCAACAGCTACATTGGTTTGCGGCTTGTATGTAGATGACTTATGAAAAGCCACATTGTATTTCCCCAACAAGTCTATGACCTTCTTCTTGAAGTGGAAGCCATTATCTGATATGATCTTATTCGGAACTCCGTACCTACAAATGATATTGTTTTGATGAACTTAGCCACATACGATGCCTTCAACACTGCATAGGACTAGGCTTCCACCCACTTTCCAAAGTAATCAATTACCACCAAGATGTATTCATTTCCATTTGATCCTTTTTGCGTGACTACGCCGATGACATCGATTCCCGAGATTGAGAAAGGCTATGGCGAAGTCATGTTGTACAGTTTTGACAACGGGATATTCATGTGATTAGCATGAATTTGGCATTTGTGGCATTGAAGAACAAAACCAATACAATCCTCCTCCATAGTGCACCAGTAGTAACCTTGCCTGAGAATCTTCCAAACTAACATCACTCCGTTCATGTGCAGTCTACACTCTCCTCCATGGATGGCCTCGATCAGGCGCTTTGATTCCTCTTCTTCGACACACAACTTGTGCATTCCAAAATGACCCCTTTTATACAGTTTACCTCCACAAATGATAAATTGGACGGCCATTTGCCATATTCCCCTTTTGTCCTTGGCATTTGCCCCTAATGGATAAATCTCCTTTTCCGAGAAGTTCCAAATATTGTAGTACCAAGGCTTTTTGTCTTGTGCTTCATCTATTGCGGCGATAGTTTCATAAGCCGGCATGTATTTCTACCTGATAATAATCGGACACATCCGGACTCCAAGTAGGATGCCTGCCATGGAAGATAAAGTTGCTAAATCATCGACGAACAGTAAATGTGTGAAAGTCAGCTTTTCAAACCTAGGAATCAGAATATCCAGGGTCGGGTGGTAAACCTTCATCTTTTCTTCTTTGACATTCTAGTCTCCATTTGCTTAAGAAATAACTAAGTTCGAGTCCTCGATAACATCCAATCTTATTACCCCTAGTTCTAGGGCGGCTTCTAAACCAACGATACACGCTTCATATTCTGCTTCATTATTGGACACCTTAAACTTGAGTTTGAAGGCTAAAGGTATATGTGAGTCGTCAGGTGCTATCAACAACATACCTATCCCATAATCGTACTGATTGGATGCTCTGTCAAAGTACATCGTCCAAGTTTCCTCCTCAACTTGTAGAATGGCTTCATCTAGGAACAAGTATTCCATGGCCTCATCCCCTTCCATCGAGTGATCTGCCAAGAACTCTG
The DNA here is from genome assembly GCA_025200525.1 of Camellia lanceoleosa. Taxonomy (NCBI): domain Eukaryota; kingdom Viridiplantae; phylum Streptophyta; class Magnoliopsida; order Ericales; family Theaceae; genus Camellia; species Camellia lanceoleosa. The sequence goes on along the minus strand of CM045760.1, from coordinate 73,540,941 downwards.
CTACAACTCTTCCCTTGATCGACTTACAGGTGACATATTTGAGATCAAATTTAGAGAGAATGAGCAACCAACGGGCTAGCCTACCCGTAAGCATTGGTTTCTCAAAGAGATATTTGATGGGATCTGATCTTAAAACCAGGATTACAGAATGAGCTAACAAATAGTGCCTCAACTTCCTAGTAGCCCATACCAAGGCTAGGCAAGCTTTTTCCAACAGAGTATAGCAAGTCTCATAATCTAGCATTTTCTTGCTCAAGTAATAGATGACTTTCTCCACCTTATCTTGAGATTCCTGAGCGAGCATGCATTCCATGGTTATGTCTGTTACTGACAGGTATAGAATTAATGGCTTCTCCGGCTCTGGCAGTGACAACACTAGCGGATTCTAGAGGTACTGCTTGACTTGCTCAAAGGCAAATTGACATCGGTCATCCCATCGGAATTTCTTCCCTTTCTTCAGGAGACCAAATAGTGGTTCACAAGTCAAGGTTCATTTGGAAATAAACTGTCTTATGAATTGTACTTTACCCAAAAAGCCTCACATCTCTTTTTTAGTCCTTAGTGGTGGTATTTCTACGATGGCCTTGATTTTGGACGGATCTACTTCGATACCCCTCTGTGTGATCAAAAAGACTAGCATTTTTCCTGCTGTTATGCCGAAGGTGCATTTCTGTGGGTTTAACCTCAACCTGTATTCTCTAATCCGTTAAAAGAATTTCTTCATGGGGGTGTAGTGGCCCTTTCTTTCTTTGGACTTGACAATCATGTCATCCACGTACACCTCGACCTCTTTGCGGATCATGTCATGAAAAATGGTGGTCACAGCCCTCTGATAGGTAGCTCCGGCATTCGTCACCCCAAACGGCATAACCCAGTAGCAGTAGGTCCCCCACGGCGTAGTGAATGTAGTCTTTTCTCTGTCCTCAGGCGCCGTTAGAATTTGGTTGTACCCGGAAAACCCATCCATAAAGGATAGCAATGCATGGCCCGCAGTGAAATCCACTAGCTCATCAATGTGCGGTAAAGGAAAGTCATCTTTCAAACTGGCTCTGTTCAAGTCCCGGAAGTCTACACACACTCAGATTCTACCATCATTTTTCGGCACTGGGATGATGTTGACCAACCAAGTCGGATACTCAGATACTAACAAGAAACCTGCCTCGATCTACTTGGTGATCTCTTCCTTGATTTTCAATGCCTAATTCGGATGGATTCTATGTAATTTCTGCTTGATGGATCGAGCCTCAAGGTTAAGAGGGATCCGATGCTGTACAATTTCAAGATCGATTCCAGGCATGTCTTCGTAGGACCACGTGAAAACATATTTGAAATCTTTTCACAAAGTGACAAAGCACTCGCGCTCCTCCAAAGATAACGTGAACCCAATCTAGACCATATGTGGATCCTTCTTAGTACCCACATTAATAGCAATGATTTCATCAACACAAGGTTTAGCAAACCTCTCCTCCTCTCGATTAATCAAGTTTTTCAAAACTAGAGGAATTCCTTCCTCTTCGTTTTCATTAAAATTTTAAAAACCTTGGTCAATACAATAAATAAGCAACACAGAGAAATACTCAGAATCAGCAACAATCTCATTCATAAGATCCAGATCTTCGGTTACAACCGACTCAAAAGAAAAGAAAAAGAGGACCTGGACAAGACCTTGGCATTCGGGTTACCACCCCTGGGAATACCAAACTCAAACTCAGAAGAACCGGAATCTAATTCCGACTCCACAAACTAAGTGGAATCAGATTCTAGCTCATCATCCAACTTAGAACTAGACAGATAGCCCTCCTCCAGCTGCCAAATAAGAGATGGTGCTTTCGATGCATCTATATGCTACTGGATGGGTTTGCATCTGGTTGTTCCCCGATCATAGAGATGGTAAGGTTATCGCCAATTTCTCTGAGTCAGCCGCATGATTTGTAAGAAGACAAGCCAGTGATGTCCCTACTCCAAGTTCGCTGTTGTTTGAGTCATTTTCCATGCTCTGTTCATCTTCAGTACTTCGTTCAGTCTTTTCCTCAGTATCACTGTTATGTAGCTATAGGTCAAAAAAGATTTCGAACCCGGGAACACGCTGCTTCGTGGAATTCACCCAAGGCACGGGAAAACCGCAAAAGGGAAAATCTTCTCCCTCCCAAACAAAGTAGCCTTTCAGTGTTTCCCGGATTGGCCTGTGAATAAGCTCATAATGCTTCCCGGCTTGTTTAGCCTTAGCCCTACCTTTCATCTCTTCTTTCTTCCTGATCCAATCCTCTTTGGTGGGCACATAGCCCAATCCAAAGGCATGTGGGTTATGTGGCACATCTGTTAGTGCAGCGATGCCTTTTTGGCCACTTCTTCCGAGTCCCATTCCTAGCACATGCTGCAGTTTGTTCATGAAATAGATAGACTGGGCATTAACATGCATGCCCTCATATCGGCCAAAATAGTCTGCATTACCCGGGCTTCAGCCAGAGTGAACCCTAAGAGGAAAACATCCTCATCGCCATGAGTGATTTCCAGCACTGGTATAGTTACCTCTAGCGGTGCATGGATGGATGAATTTCCAAAAACTATCACCACTCCTCTTCCGTGAGGGTATTTCAACATTTGGTGGAAAGTGGAGGAGACAGCTTTCACATGATGCAACCAAGGCCGCCCTAGCAGTAAATTAAAAGTAACCGATACATCCACGATATGGAACTCAACATCTTGCTGAGTTGGGCCCACCTGAACTCCGATTTGCACCATGCCTATGACCTCACTGCTCGTATTATCGTATGCCTGAATTACTTGGGCTATTGGCACTAAGTCTGCTGGTCTAAGGCCGATTGCATGAGTTATATGGGAATGACAGACATTGATGGCCGAATTGATGTCTATCAACACCACTGGTTCCTATTTCTCCCTGCACTCAACAGATATGTACAATGGTTTGTTGTGAGCAGAACCTTCCAGCGACAGTTCTTTGTTAGAAAAGGTAAGGGTTAGACCGGCGCCACCTGGGAAGACCAATCCCATAAGATGTTCAGGGGTAGTGTTAATGGAAAATTTAGCTTTGTCCATTGCTGATAGTACTACCTGTCGATGTACCCGGGAGGCCATAAAAAGACCCCAGATTGAGATGTTAGCTTGGATTTTCTTATGCTGCTTCAACACTGCCTCTTCTTCCAGTTGCTTCTCTTTCTATTTCTCAACCTCTCTGTCTTTTTTAGATGCCTTAGCTTGATCTAAGTGTCGTGGCTTAAAATACCGCCCACTTCTTGTCATTTGATCTATTTCTTCTGCATACCACATGTTGTCTGGATGGCACTCACCCCAGTCTTCGTCGGTGTGGGCTAGATGTAGATCGTCATCATCCCACCATACACCTTCAGCAACTAACAAACAGTTGGCCGACTCCGCTCGGATCACTTTCACGTCACAGGTATCCCCCACAAGGTGTTGGGCCAGTACTACTTCCTAGTTGTCTTCAACCCTCTCTTGTTCAAACTGCTTTAGTGCAGCTTCTTGTTCAATGTCTACAGTGCTAACAATGCCCAGTTCCTCAACTAAATTTTCCATGCTGGCGTTCTTTAGTAGTTTTCCCTTTTTATCGGCCCTTCCGGCCACTACAACAATTTCTGCTTCATTTTCCTCCGGTTTCATTTCAATTCCTTCCTCCTTGTCCGGTTCATCACTTAACCACCATAAGTTATTAGTCGATCCATTCAAGTCAAACCAGCCAATCTGCACATCCCCTTGATCCTGCTCGTCAAAGAACTGTAGGTTGTCTAAACACCCCTCGAGTTTCGCCAAATCATCTAGCCCTAGGCTCAGGCCATCCTCCCTAACCACATTAACCTTCACCATAGTTGGCAACACTAATTCCGGCTTGACTTGATCAATCAGCACAACATAACAGCTTGGATTGTACATCCCCTTAGGTAAGTCCTCAAAGCTCTTCGACAACAAACTCATACTTTCCTCTATGGCTAGCCTCTCTTCTATTGCAACTGTCACCGCCATAGGCTTAGGTTGAAGTGCGGACATGTCCATCATGCACAAATCTATGCTTTCAGGAATGAACACCATCAGTCTTGGTAGGTGGGAAGGGGTAATATATACGCTGAGGTCGTAGGGGATGGCCAGTGTATGGATTAGGTTTAGATTTTGAGGTGAGGGAACTTGATTGTGGGCCGGGAGTGGGTTTGTAGTTACATTTGGTTTTTAGGGTGGTACGATCACCTTATTGTCAATAAGGTCTTGAATCTCATGATGCAGTCTGAAGCACTGGTCGATATCATGACCATGTTGTTGGTGAAACGCACAATATTTTGCTGGGTTGTGTTTAGGTGGAAGAGAGTCAAGTAGTGGGCGAGGCTCTAATGGTTTGAGGTGCCCTTTTTTTACCAACACCTTCATGGCTTGAGATAGGGTCATGTAGAGTTGGGTAAAGGTCCTTTGGGATCGAACAGGATTGGATGAAGTTTGTAGAGCTGTGTTGGCAAAGGGATTAGCAGTCTTGGTTGTCGTGGTGACAACACTCACATCTGATGCCCTCGTAGCTATGCTACCACTGGTGGGAGCATTGGAACTGCACACAAAAGGCCTTTTTGCCTGCTCTTTCTCATCAGTAATCAGCCCTTGTTTCATGGCGTCTTCAATTTGCACCCTCATCTCATGGAGCTCGATGAATGTGAACAAAGGTAGGACGATCATTTTCTACAATAACTTCCCATGCAGATTGCGGACAATCATCCTTATTTGATCTTTCTCGGAAGGCATTATGGTCATCATTGAAGCTTTAGCCCTCCACCTCGTCACAAATTCCGAAAAACCCTCCTTCGGCTCTTGGCGTGTTGCTTCAAGATCACGAGTTGTGACCTCGATCTGTGTGTTATACGAGTACTAAGCAATAAAGGCCTCAGCCATCTCCTCCTAACTCTGCTTAATAGAATCCTCCAACTTTGCATACCATATGGCCGCTATTCCTGACATGGTCTGGCTGAAGAGAGACAGCTTTTGTAATCTGGTCAGGCTCATTGGCCGCAAGATGTCCAAAAACAATCGTAGATGAACCATGGGATCTCCGGAGCCATCGAATCGATCGATGTACGGCATTGTGAACCGATCTAGTAATGTCACCGCAGAGTCAGTATACTCGTCCTCTATGTCGGGGATGGAGTTAACACCTTGTGCTCTCTTGAATAGCTTCTCCAGCTTGTTGACTTTAAGCACAGTTGGGTCAACCTCAAATTCAAATGGAGCTTCTGTTTGATACACAGGTGCTTTGAAGGCTTGTACTGGGATCAGCTCTACCGTATTGCCCTAATTTTCTTGGACATTAGAAGTATGGGCAGTGGATCCGGGTGTCGGGATACCCGTGGAAGGTACAGGGGATGCAGAAGCCGCTGTCAGCTGTGGTTGTTGTTGTTGTAACCTGTTTATTACCTCAGCTTGACAAGCCGTGACCTCGTCCTGACGGGCAGCATCTTGCTGTAGAGTTTTAACTATTTTTTGAAGATTATGGATCAATTCCTCCATACTAACTGAGGGATATTGTGTCATCGAAATATGCGAGCAATATCGTGCTAGACTAAAAGTAGAAGACTGTCCTTGAGCCTGACTGGATAAAGATTAATTGAGGGGTGACTGTTGAAAAAATTGAACCCCTGAATTCTACCTGACTCTTCTCCGTCTCGTAATTGGTGGGAGTGAAGTAAACATGAGCTGTCCCCGAACAAGATCCCTGGCTTTGCAGAGCCTTTTGACTCAGATTCAGAGTACTTAGGGGATATCTAAACTTTTTGAAGCTATGATGTTAAACTACCTAGCAAAAAGAAATAAAACAAAAAGAAAGCAATAATTAAAAACCACACAGCACCTCAGCTCCTCAGCTAATTACCAACATAGATATAATCAAAGCTATAGGACTACACTCAACACTGAATTCTATCCCCAAAATAGATGCCAAATTTGCAACTGATACGCACATTCCTGCACAGTTTCACTGTGAAGCACATACCAGTTAAGTGAGAGCCAAAACACCCCTATGAGGGGGTAGGGTTACCCTGTCCTAGTTTTGTCTGGAACTAAGGTTCACTACTCAAACAAAATGCTTTCAAGCAATCATGTATTTGGATAAGCATCCAGTCCTAATTTCAAACGGTCTCTATGGCTTTTCGATATGCAACTAGGCCAAATGGTCAAAAGGGTACCTCAGCAAGACTACCTAATATACCTCTCACCCCTAACACCGAGAAGTGAAAGGAGGATCAAACGATACAGCGGTAGTCCAGATACAAGGGTTTTGTTCCCATCATGGCAGAGCTCGTGACCGATTAGCCTTTTGGCAAGCTTTTCAGGCAAGCCTCCAGCAAACCATCCAGGAATAGCAAATGGCAAACACAATGACTTAAGTGCACCAATGAAAATGCAATGCAAAGAAACATATGAGTGTAGATAAAATTTCACATCATGAATTTCAAATCAAGTTCTCTAATTTACCCAGCAAAGTCGCCAGAAACTATAGCTTGACTTTTTCGTGCCCCCTTTCGGAAGACGAATAAGCCTTGCAGTATCGGACTCCCACTGTTCTGAATCTGATCTCACAAGTGCAATCTAAAATAGATAAACACCAAAGAGACCCAATCCAGCAAATCTTTTGGAAAATCAATTTTGAATCAAATTTTCAAAAATAGACTGCTTTGCCAGATACAGAGTTGTCAACTAAATATTTTTAGAAAATTTAGGAAACCCATGACTCGTACCAGAGGCCACGTGTCCATCATCACCAAGATTGTCTCGGCTCAAGAACTTAGGTACGAGAGGGAAAGGTCATGAATTGAGCACCCCCGCTCGCCCGATCAAAGATTGGCCTCTACTAATCATGATGTGAATCTTATTTACATTATATGCTCTTGTTTCAATTATTAGACTAACCTTACTATGTGATGTGCACACAAGTATAGACTATTTTTCCAAAATTGGAACATTTGATTTCATGTTTGTTTGCAAAATTATTTCGAATATGTACCACTTGAAAAAGTGATCGCATATGAACATTATTCAAATTATTCCAATTCAAGCAATAAGCCTTCATCCACAGGCATTCAGACAGTTTATCAATTAAACACTTAGCCTCATGGCAAGCATGCTAAACATGGCAACATCAATATGCAATTATGCTAAAGCGATTAAACGCTCACCTAGTACCCCAAGCCAAAAAGATGATAAAGTTAGAAAAATATGTGATCTTGTAGATACTCCATTTTTGACTGACCTTAAGACTCAGACGTCACCAATTGAGTGCTTGGTGATGTTGCATACCGTGCTCGTTCAGAGGTTTCAGAGTCTCGGCTGCGAGCCTTGCCTACGGACTTTCGAACTCTCTCATGCCTTGCCTCGGTTTGCGAACCAGGCTCTGTTTTCTCTGATTTCTCTTCCCGAAGGGAGGGAGAGGTCTCGTAGATCATCTCTCAGTGGCCGTAGGCTACGTTTCATGGTTGTAGGCCATTTTGCCCGTTTGGAGCCCGGTTTCCAATTTTTCGGAGCCGTTGGCCGTGTGCCTCGGTTCGGGAACGCTTAACCACCTCTGTTTGCTCCGATTTTTGGCACATACCTTATTTCCTCCCTTTTGAGGGACACTGTGGTCCGAGAGACCAACTTCGTGGGCGAACACCACTTCCGGTGCCTAACAGCCTGTTTTCGGGGCCCCGAACTGTGTGTTTTGGCCCCCGAACCTTTGTTTTGCATCCGTCTTGGTCCATTTTTGGCAGGGACCTTATTTTCATTGTTAGAAAGCTTCTAGGAGGGTGGGAGGCCAGAAATATTTCTGAAAAGCCAACTTTTTTTGAGTCCAAAGTGGTTCAGTATGAATCCGGGAAGGAGAAAAATCTGTGCGGCTTCACCGAAATGGGCATACCTCTTTGCACAAGAGGAATTAAGATATGAGGCCACCACCATTGGAAATTTTACTTCCGGAGCTTCATTTTGCACTCAAGAATCTCCTAAGTCCAGGTCTGGGGGGAGGAGATATGGTTTGTTGAAGTCCGGTTGGACCGAAAATGCGCGGCTTCACGGAAACTGGCATAACTTTTTCCACAGGAGGAATTTTGATGCAAGGTTTGCAGCATTGGAAAGCTAACTTCTGGGGCTTCATCCTAGGGGGTGGCCGGCCACTTTACCCCTTTGACCTGGCCGGCTGGCCACCTTTTTCTGGCCGGCCGGCCACTTACCTGGTGGATGACTTTTTTTGCCCTTTTGAGCTGGCCGGCCATGACCCTCCTCCCAAGTGTGTTCCAACCATGTATTTTGTTTTGCACATCACCCATGTCCGAGGGTTTGGCCTTTTGGGGGAGGGAAAATTGAATTTGAATCTCCCCCCATTTTTCCCCTCCCCCCCCCCCTTTTCTCCACTCCTTTGCCTATAAAACCAGCCCCTCCCCTTCAGCTTTACGGGTTAGAAAATTTTGTTTAAGCCTCCTACATTTAATTTCTCTCTCTCTATATTCCAAGCATCAAAACCATTTTGTTCTTGGCCCCTTTCTACACCACCACATAGCACCACCTCCCCACCATCCTTTCCAACACTTGGAGCTGGTTTTCCATAGGTAAGGAGCACCTTTTCTTAAGCCAAGAGGCTGTTGAAGTTTGGTCTACAAGGGTGAGCTACATTTTCCCTCTTTTTAAGCTTATTTTGCATACTATCTAAGTCATACTTTCTTGCATTTTTGGGCTCTGACCTTAACTGTAAAACATCATATTTTAAGCTCCTTTTCATGTTTTTTGAGGGTCCTTCCCTGTTTAAGGTCCCTATCTACCACTTGCCTCTTTCGCTCTCTTGTATGCCTCTTTCTTGCATAGTATTTTAGGCCTATTTATAAACTATTTTGAGCTCTATCATAAACTGTAAAGTGGCTTTTTTTGAGCCCTTCTTAAACATTGTTGAAGGGCTCTTCACTGTTTGAAGCTTCCATCTATCACTTGCCTCTTTATCCCTCTTTTGGTCTTATTTTTGCATGTTTTGTTAGCCCCTTTTTCTTGTATTTTTGGGCTCTGGTACGAACTGTAAATAGCCTTATTTTGACCCCCTCTTCATGTTTGATCAAGAGACTTTTGCTGTTTGAAGCTCCCTTTTTGCTCTTTGTGTTTAAACATCTTTTTAGGCCTTATTTTGCATAGTATTTTAGGCTTGCATGTGCACTGTTTTGGGTTTGGTCACTAACTGTAAAATGTCATTTTTTGGGCCCCTCTTCAACTTTGTTGAAGGGTCCTCCTCCGTTTCAGGCCAGAAACCATCACTTGCTTCTTTGTCTCCCTTTTGGCCCATTTCTTGCATAATAGTTTAGCCATACTTGTGTTTGTTTTCGTGGCTTGTTGTAAACTGTAAAGTGCTTCATTTTGAGCCCCTCTTCAACGTTTTTGAAGGGCTCTTGGCCATTTAGGGCAAGAAGCTGCTACTTGCTTCTTTATCTCTCTTTCGGGGCCATTTTTGCATGTTGATTTAGCCATATTTTTGTTCACTTTTTGGCCTTTCTTAAAACTGGAAATATGCTTCTTTTGGGACTGTCTTGATTCTGTCTTCACATTTCATGTTCCAATAATGCATGCTTTGTATAGCTATAAGTCATTCCATGCGCCTAGTTTCGAGTTTCGAGTCTCATTTCATGCATCGGGTGCCATGTTTCCATGTTTCGGGGCTATTTTGCATCATATTTTAGCGCTGAAATTTTCATTCTAGTATGCCATATTCCATGCCTTGCCATGCTTTGTTAAAGTGGCATTTGGTGCCTTAGGGTCGGTCCTCGGTTTGCATGCACGTGTGCACGCATCTCGAGTTTCTCATTTTCATCTAATAGCCTCTGATGTGAGTGTGGCTGAGGTCCACTCATATTAGTGTAAGCCCATTATGCATTATGTATGCCATTTCATTCCATAGCATCGTGTATGCTAGGCTGTATGTTAACACATTGTGTATGCCATGTTACCTCGTGCATCGTGTATGCCATTTCATAACATTGTGCATGTTAGGTTGTATCTTAGTTGCATCCATGCATGTCATGCATATTGCATTGTGTTTGGGATAGGAGTTAGTGCGTGCACGGGAAACGAGGTACGTTTCGTACTCCGAGTGACGGAACGTGTCTCAATTCCCCAGTCACCGACACTCCGGATTGTCCATGATAGAGTTAGGTCTTAGTTGTATTTTCATTTGCATTCATTCCATATTGAGTTGTGCAATTCGACTCCTCGGCCATCATGCATCGAGATGCGTGATTGGTGGCACGAGGATCGAGGCATGCGTACATGTGTGAAAATACTTTGCCATGCCCCTCTGTTGCTCTCTGTTGCAGCAAATCAAGAATTAGAAGCCTTCCGAAGCTTGGCACGCATTCCAAGAATAATTGCAAACATAGGCTAATTAGGGCATCGCCATGGATTTCCGCGCAAAGGCAATCCGAGCATGCATCATTCATCGTCCGAAGAAGAGTCGAGACAATCCCTGGCTTGCAGGCCAATTTGATGCTTTCCTAGTTAAATTTGTTAATTAATTAGGGTTTTGTACATATCTTGGACTGTATTATTTATTCGGACTGTACTATTCGGGACTGTATATTCTATTCGGGCCCTCTCCGCGAGGGCAATGTTGTAATAAGTATGCGTGAGTGTGATGTATGTCTTCCAATCCCACGTCTTTCTTCTCTTTTATTTACCAACTTATGATGGTTAGATTAGGGCATGTTTCAATTAGCATACAGTATGATAGCATTCATTCATCTGTCTTGCATACACTAGGCTCGGCGCATCATACTAACTGCATTTGTATTTCAATTCCGAGTTGAATACTTGATAGCTGTTGCATCTCATATGCCATGTTTAGAATAGTCGAGCCTGCTATAGTTGCATTATTGCATGTGTTGCATTAGGCATTTTTGTATAGTTAGGATCATGCATGGATTTCTAATTAACTTCTGTTTTGGCTTGGAGTACTCGGTAAGTTTTATGCTTTAGCATCCTTACATGCGTGTGAGTGACTGCCATGATAGCATGCTTACCATGAGGCTATTTGCTTATGTGATATAACTGCCTTGAATGCCTGTGGGTGAAGGTTGAGTTGTTTAGATTGGAACAAATCATCAACTGTGAGTTTTAAACCCACTAGATAGTGGCAAAATCATGTTTTCTAAGCCCACCTGAGGGTGGCAAAATTTGCATTTTAAGCCTACCTGCGAGTAGCAAACCATCTTTCAAAAACAAACATGAAATGCTTTGTTCCAATTCAGACGACCCAGTCTATACTTGTATGTTGTGCGCATCACATAGTAAATCTAGGCTAATAATCGGAATAAGAACGTACAATGTTTTCAAAACTAGATATCATGGTTAGTAGAGGCCGATCTTTGATCGGGCGAGCGGGGGTGCTCACGAAGTGACCTTCCCCAATCGTACCCAAGTTCCCTAGCTGAGGCAACTTTGGTGATGACGGACACGTGGCCTTAGGCAACGAGTCAGGGTTTCCTAAATTTTCCAAAATAAAACATTTAGGTGGCGACTCTGTATCTGGCAAAGCAGTCCATGGTTGGCACTTCTTTCAAAAATCTATTTCTCAAAACGATTTGCCGGATTCGGACTCTTTGGTTCGAGATTAAGAACCGTGACACAAATCGAGTCCGAACTGTAGCGAGGTCCCCCCGCGGGCTTGTTACAGTTTCTAACTTATGTAATATGACTAATGCAATACATGAGATATGCAATTACTAGGCTCGGCTAGTAATATGGCATATGAGTCAATTTGAGAACATTCGGTCTAGGTACGTATTCAAAGAAGTATTTAAACGACAATGCAAGTTTAGAATGATGAACCGAGCCTCGATGCATACAAGACAAGTGGATGCAAGCATGAAGAATGCTAAACAACACATGATTCTTTAATCTAACCATCGTAAGTAGATAAATAAAAGGGAGAAAGACGTAGGGTTGAAAGACATACACATTATTACAAATTTTGTGCCCTCATACGAAGGAGAGTCAAAATGAACTAACTAGCTAACTGAACTAATTAGATATTACAACAACAAATGAATAATTTAGCTAAACTACTTAACTAATTATTACAAACCGAATGAATTAAGAAATGAACTAATTAATTAACTAATCTAGCTAATTAAAATAACTACAACACGAGACGAATTAGCTATTCTGACTAATTAATTACAAAGCCACTATGTTAAGCACAACACTAATATATTTACAACACGGATCCCGAGAATCGATGCAGTGCTCATGCATGAATGCGGTTTCAACCCGAAAAAGCCATTGTTTCTACTGTTGAATGCCTTTGTTGCACAGTAGAACACTTGCACTGATTTCCACCTCCAGACCAACTATGTTCTGCTTTAAAAGGACACTGTTTGATTTTGTACTAGTGGCTGGCAGAGGGTCTGCTGTCCACTGATGATGGCTTGCCGTCCATTGATGATGGCTTGCTGGCCACTGCTGACCACAACTCACCTCTCCTTATCATTTAAACAGCTCAAAGGACTAATAAGTTTGATTTCACAAACCACCAATGGATGCAATTTCATTTCATGATGGCTTATGTGTAAGTTCAATAAATGCAACAAAACAAGACTCTCAAAACCATCTCACTATCATGTAAGATCAAGGGAAGTAGTTGACAATGAATCTTGAACCGTTTACATCGCTAATGAGTATGAAACGACTCAAGACTCAAGGGTTCAATTAACGTTCAATTGAACCCAAACCAAATTATTATCTTGCACCTTTTTATTCACCAATTTTATTACTTCATTTTAGATTACCACCCATTCTTTAATCAATTGAGTCCAAAGGTGAATTTAAGTCCTCTAATGGAAAAAAGGCTCAAACCAAGTGTTGCTTTGGGCATGAAAGAGACATCATACCGTTGGTAATGAACCCCCAAAGGGATTAAACCATTAAGCATGACACCTCAGTCTCATGCTTAAACAAACAAATAGTTTGAAACCACTTTTAAAGAAAATGAAAAGCCAAGAAAGAAGGAAGGTTGCAGAGGTGATTAAGAGTGATCACAAGTATGGAAAGCCATAAATAAATGCAATCAACTCAAATAAGGTGGTGTCTAAGGCCTAAAACACCAAACTCATGAGGACAATTACACTACAAGTATGCAATATAAAGTTCAAATGCAATGAACACTTAAAAATAGTCCTAAAACAGTGCTAAATAAGTCCTAAAACATGCTGGAATTAAGACAAAAATAGCTAGGACAATAAGCTAAAACATGGATCATGCTAGGCTAGTAAGCAAAACACAAGGAGGGGAGGCTAACCCCTCTAATTTTAGGCTTCAAACCATGATTTTAGCCACTGAAATAACTCTGAAAATCAGTGTTTAAAAACTCAAAAAAAAGATAGTGCAAAAGTGGGAAACACATGGGTAAAGGCCTTGAGAACAAGGTATAAAGAAGTGTGAACCACCCCTCAACCTTTATTGGCCTTAAAACCTAAGTTTCAGCCCAAAAATACAGAATTTTTACAGCCCAAAAATAATTAAAAACCGTAGGAAAAAGAGTAATTAAAACAAGTAAAGAGGCAAAGCTTTATACCTCTTGAAGAGGAGATCACTTTCAAGCAATAAAACAAGGCAAACACACCCTTAAGAGCTCAAACAAGGCTCAAAGGTACCTCAGCTCAAAGATGGAGAGGTTTGGTTAAGAGTGTACATGCAAAAGCTTGCAAAAAGCTAAGAAATTTCAAGAGAGAGAGAGAGAGAGAGAGAGAGAGAGAAATTTTGCTCTAAAAATTCCAACCTTCTTAATGAAAGGGGAGGCCTCCTATATATAGAAAACCAAGAAACTCCCTTAGAAACGTTCATCCATACACGTGGGAGCATATGCAAGCATCTGTGCATACAACTGGCACAGCTGTCACAAAATATCTGCAAAACACATTGGTGGCCGGCAACCAGAAGCAGTGTCCGACCCATAGCGATGTCCAAGACCCATAGCGATGGCAGGCGAATACCGGAGGTTGAGCTTGAAAATTGAAAATCCAGGGGTGCAAGGTTTGAAAGGCTCAAAGCTGTGGCATTTTGCTGAGGACTTCGAGCACTTGAGAGCATATACACTTATCATTGGGTGTGCAAGCGATGACATCCAAGTCGTAAAGACGGTCAAAAATGGGATGTCTACACTAGTACTCTGAGCCAAAACAAAGCAAAATAATTAAAAATATATATATACGCTCCTAATTAACGCAATATGACTAAATGCAACGCACACATTATGTAATTTATAAGCTCGGCTATGAGCATGGCATATGATTCCATTCAAGACATGCGATAAAGCACATATTCAAGCAATGAATTTAGACATTGATATTGGGTTAGTATGATGAGCCGAACCTTAGATGCATGCAAAACAATAGATGCAACGCATAAGAATGCTAATTTGAAAAATGATGTTCTATACTAACCATCGTAAGCAAGTAAATAAAAAGAAAAAGATGTGGGGTTAGAAGACATACAACTTATTACACATTTTCCCTCATGCAAGAGGGTGTGAATCAAAGTCCAAGAGTCCGAATTAAACTAATTATTACAAAATTGAATGAATAAATTAAAAAATTAACTAACTAGCTACTCTATTACAACAAGGATAATAATGAGAAATAAACTAGCTATCTAAGTTAATTAGCTATAACAATTACAAATAAACAATAATAATAATAATCATAGCAATAATTACAACAAGACTAATTGTAACAATAATAACAATACTCGGAGCATTAATTTACAACAATGATGCAAGCAAGGATGTACAAGGGTTGCATGCACAATGTCCAAGAACTACTTTGTCTACCTAGGCCTGCTCTGTTTCACCTTCAGCCACTGCCCTTTGTTTTTTATAAAACATACTGCTGACCAAACATTGATGGTCGGCCGTGCCTTAGTCAATGCAAAATCCTGTTTTGTGCTCTGAAGTAAAAATAGTGCAAACAGAGTCATTCTAAACTCTGTTTGTTCCTCTCACGCTTCTCTGTCATAGGAAAGCCTCAAGGGAAGATTGGAATCGTTTCCAAAACCATCAATGAGTAAGTTGATTGCTTGATGATTTCGGATACAATTTGGACAAAAAAACCAATAAATGCAATGAACAGCAACCACCTCTCCCTCCTATCATAGAGTGAACTCAAAGAAAAAGGTAGAGATGCTTCAAGGTTCATCAAAATATCATGGATTGACGTATGATGACCCTTGACATGATGGACTCAGCATAACGTCTAGCCGAACCCAAGCAATATACTTCATTTTCTTTATGTGGATTGATTTATTTTAAGCCAAACTCATTAGTCTTTGTCATTCTTTACCCATTTGTCCAAGGTGATTGCTACGTCCTCTAAAGATTACATCCACTAAGTGAGAAATATGTCAAATGGGAAGTAATTCTCAACATGAAAAAGAGATTATGCCGTTGACAATGAACCTCCGTAGAGATTAAGCCATTAAGTATAGATCCCTAGTTCATGTTTTGAATAACCGTCGACCGATTGAAATAACTCTCAAATGAAAGAAATGAATGGTAAGTTGATTATTAAAATGAGGTTCTTAAACATGGAAATTAGTTAAAGAAAAGCTTAGAACAACATGCAACTACATATAGGTTCAAGGTGGTAAGCTTGCTCAAAGGGTTGCTTGCACAAGAAGAAAGAGCTCTCAAGAAGGTGTATAGGCTTTTTAGAAATTCTTCAACCCTCAAAACAAATATACAACTTCGTTTTTATAGAATTTGAGAAGAGGGTTATAAATATCTTCAAAAATGGACAACTGGCGAGCTCCTTCCCTGAACAGTGTTTCTTGCTACTAAGGCACGGTCGGGCTTTAATGTGATCTCCTATTTTTCTGCTTCAGACTTAGCACAGGGTGGTACAATGTGTAAAAAGGGATTTTTAGGGTATAATCAGTGGGAATATGGAAGGTTTGGGATTGTTTCGGAGCTTAATCATACCCCCTTCATTGAGACCTTCAACTACGCACAATACCACTTTCATCGTCGAGTGTACCAAGCAAAGTGCTCGAGCCTTACGGGCGGTCAAAAATGGGGTGTCTACAACACCATTTATTCTTCAAAGCTTTCTTGCCTCTTAGAAGTGGAACAAACTCATAAGTGTGGTTCTTTTACAAAGAACTCATCTCATCCTTCATGGCTTGCATCCAACAGTCTTTCTTTGAATGACTCTTTGCTTCTGAAAAACTCTTGGGCTCACCCACATCAATAATTAGAATATACTGAGAAGCAGGATATTTGATTGATGGCACAACAACTCTTCCTAATCTTTGCAACTGTGGCCTAGTTGCATTCAGTGGAGAGGGTTGCTCTCCCTGCCCAACACCCTCTTTATCTAGTTCTTCACCCTTTTCCTCCTAATCCTCAATTTCTGGCATAGGATCCTGTAACTCTAGCACTTCTGGTTGTACCTCATCACATCTATCATTTTGTGATTGTTCTGGAGATGGAAACAAGTTTGGAATGATGACAACAAAATCTGCTACGGTCTGGTCTTCTTGGAACACAACATCTCTGCTCCTAAGCATCTTCTTGTTCATTGGGTCCCACAACTTGTACCCAAATGTTGCATCTGAATAGCCCATAAATATGTATGGAGTGGACTTGTCATTAAGCTTTTATTTATTTTCCTTGGAGATATGTGTAAAAGCCTTACACCCGAAGACTTTCAAGTGAGAATATGATACTTTTCTTCTGGACCAGACTTCCTTAGGTATCGCAAAATTCAGTGGGACTGAAGGCAACCTGTTTGATGAGATAACAGGTTATACGATTGGCTTCAACCCCGAATGACTTTGGCAACTTTGCTATTTTAGGAATACATCTAACTCTTTCCACAATAGTACGGTTCATCCTCTCTGCCACACCATTGTGTTGTGGGGTGTCGAGAATTGTCGTCTAGTGCTAGATACCTCTGTTGGCACAGTATACTTCAAAAATATTAGAAGTGTACTCGCCACCATCGTCTGTACGAAGACACTTGAACTTTTTTCTAGTCTCTCTTTCCACCATTGCATGAAACTCTTGAAAATATTGGAATACCTCATCCTTTATCTTTAAGAAATATATCCACAACTTCCTTAACGCATCATCAATAAAAGTCAGAAAATACTTGCAGCCTCCAAGTCACTCCACTTCGATGGGGCCACAAACATCTGCGTAGACCAAGCTAAGAAATTCTGATTTCCTCTTGCTCGTTGATCTAAATGATACTGGATGTTACTTGCCATATATGCAATGATCACGGCCTAGGAGCACTCCTTTTGGATAAGGGTATCCTGTATTGCTTCACCAATAGATGCAATCCCTTCTCACTTATGTGAGCCAGTCTTTTGTGCATTAAGTTAGGTGACTTCTTGTCTTCTACTACATTGAGACTCCCGGGACAGATCTTCGTTTGAGTCTTGTACAGTGTGGAAGACATTTCTCCTCTAGCGATTGTCAATGCTTCTTCTGTTAGCTTCCAATAGCCATTACCGAATGTACTTGTAAAGTCTTGTTGGTCCAGGGCACTTCCGGAGATAAGATTGAGGTGCAAATCTAGAACATGCCTCACATCTTTGAGAACCAGCTTATATCTGATATTAGTCTGAATGCTAATGTCTCCAATGCCCACAATCTTCAAATAACTAGAATTTTCCATTCGAACAGTGCTAAAATCTCTAAAGTTGTATGAGCTAAAGAGTTCTCTATGGGAAGTGGCGTGATAGGATACAACTGTGTCTATCACCCACTCTGTGTAGCTGTGGTCAACCACGTAATGGCAATCCTCCTCTTTACCAACTGCAAGAAGTATTTCATCAGTTATTGTGGCTATCGTGTTCTCTTCTCCCTTTGATTTACTGTTTTGGCCTTTATCTTTTCAGCTTGGGTAATTCCTCTTTATGTGACCCTCCTAGCCACAGTGAAAACAACTGAAGTTGAAGTTTCTTTAACTCTTGTTGTCTCTGGATTTACTCCTATTGTTCCATCTGCCTCTGCTCTTGTTTCTTCTTCTACCTCTATCTTCTCTGACAAGAGCATGGGACTGATTACCCCCTACGTCTTTCTTCATTGCCTCTTTATTTAGTATGGCATCAGTACCATGCTCATGGTTAGCTTTTCTTCTAGTGTAGAGTTGCTGAGAGAAACCACCAACGTCTCCCAACTGTTCAGTAAAGAACTGAGTAGTAGTAAGGCTTGCATTTCGTCGTCCAAGGGCATCTTGACAATTGCAAGTTGATTTACCAGATTCTGGAATTCACTGGTGTGTGTAGACACCCCATTTTTGACCGACTGTAAGACTCAGACGTCACCGATTGAGCGCTCAGTGATGTTGCATATGGTGCTAGTTCAGAAGTCTCAGAGTCTCGGCCGTGAGCCTTGCCTCCGGACTTCCGAACCCTTTCTATACTTGGCCTCGGTTTGCGAACCAGACTCAGTTTTCTCTGTTTCTTTTCTGAGAGGGAGGGAGAGGTCTACTAGATCATCTCTTAATGGCCGTAGGCTACATCTCGTGGTTGTAGGCCATTTGTTCCATTTCGGAGCCCGGTTCTCGATTTTTGGAGCCGTCAAGCCGAGTGCCTCAGTTCGGGACCGCCTAACCACCTCCGTTTGCTTCGATTTTTGGCATGCATCTTATTTACTCCCTTTTAGGGGACACTGAGGTCCGAGAGACCAACTTCGTGGTCGAACACCACTCCCGGTGCCTAACAGTCGATTTTCGGGGCCCCGGGCTGCACATTTCGACCCCCGAACCTTCATTTTGCATCGGTTTTCATTCATTTTTGGCAGGGACCTCTGTTTCATCACCAGGAAGGTCGTAGAAGGGTAGGAGGCCAGTAATTGTTTCAGCAACTAGTTATATTCCTTCATCGCCCTCCATTGCCCATTTTTTCTCACTCGGAAGCCAATGTTGACCACCCTTGGGCCATTTTCTTCAACCCTAACCCCCATATTTGTGATGTACACATCTAGGAGGCCACCAATATTTGGTGGCCGGCTAGTAATTCCATTTGAACCTTTTGAACCCCTTTGAAAAGTGGGTTGTTCTCTCTCCTGGTTCACGGTTTCCAATTTTTGACCACAGGGTTGTGTTGAGAACACATGGGAGGCCACCAATCTGCGGTGGCCGGCCACTAATTTGACTTGGCCCTTTTGACCGTTGGCCGGCCGGCCATGGGGAGAGCTAGCCGGCCACCTGCAATCCCAATACCTGGCCGGCCAGCATCCTTACACCTGGCACATCACAGAAATGCATTTTGTTTCCCCTCAGATTCTGTATCCGGGGGGGCAACTTTTGGAGGGAAACTTGGAGTGATTTCCCTCCCTTTTTTTCCCCCTCTTTCTCCCCCTCTTTGGCCTATATAACCAGCACCCCAGGTCTGGTTTTGGGTTTGGAAAAATTTGCCTTAAGCTTGCATTGCACCCCTCCCTCTTCCTCTCTTCCAAACACTCAAATTTCTCAAGTCTCACACCCCTTTTCACACCATCACCTAGCACCACACCACCATCTCCATTCCAGAAGCTAAGAGGGTCTTCTTAGAGGCTAGGAGGCAGCTTTTCTTGGTCCAAGAGGTAGCAAGGGATTGTTCTACAAGGGTGAGCACCATTTTCCCCTTTTTTAAGCTTATTTTGTACCGTTTCTTAGCCCTTCTTTCTTGTACATTTGAGCTCCGGCCATAACTGAAAGTAGTTTTTTTTTTAGCTCTATTTCATGTTTCATGAAGGGCCTCTCACTGTTTGAGGCCCCCATTTTGCACTTGCTTCATTATCCCTCTTGTATGCCTATTTCTTGTGTAGCATTTTAGGCTTATGTGTAATCTGTTTTGAAGCATGTTGTAAACTGTAAATAGGCTTATTTTGAGCCCTTATTCAACATTTTAGAAGGGCTCATCACTGTTTGAGTTCTCCATGTGCTACTTTCTTTGATATCCATATTTTAGCCACATTTTTGCATGATTTATTAGCCTATTGAGCTTCTGTTTTTGGACCTTGGTCTGAACTGAAAATGGCCTTTTTTTGATCCCCTCTCCATGTTTCATTAAGGATCTATTGCTGTTTGGAGCATCATTTGTATACTTTGTGCTGTAGCCTCTCTTTTAGGCCATATCTTGCATTGCATTTTGAGCATAGTTGTACACTGTTTTGGCTCTGATCATAAACTGTAAAAGGTCATATTTTGGACCTCTCTTCAACATTGTTGAAGGGCCCTTACCTTTTTGGGACCAGCATATATCAGTTGCTTCTTTATCTCCATTTTGGCCCTTATTTTGCATAGCATTTTGAGCATACTTGTATCTGTTTTTGGGATTTGTCATAAACTATAAAAAAATCATATTTTTTGTCCCTCTTCAATATTGTAGAAGGCCCCTTCTCTATCCGAGGCCAGCAGCTGCCACTTGCTTCATTATCTTACTTTCGGGGCTGTTTTTGCATGCTAGTTTAGCCCCATTTATGTTCGCTGTTTGGCCTTGCTTAGAACTGTAAAGATGCTTATTTTTGGGCTTTCTTGATTCTTTCTTCACACTCCATGATCAAATAATGCATGCATTGTATAGTCATAGGTCATTTGGTATGCTTGATTTCATGTTTCGAGACATATTCCATGCATCGGGTACCATTTTGCCATGTTTCGGGGCTGTTTTGCATCTCATTTTCCCTCTGAAATTTGCATGATAGTATGCCATATTTCATGTCTTGCCATGTCTTGTTAGAGTGGCATTCCGTGCCGTAGGTTCGGTCCTCGGTTTGCGTGCATGCGTGCACGCATTTTGAGTTGTCTCATTTTCATCTAATGGCCTCCTATGTGAGTGTGGCTGAGGTCCACTTGTGTTGGTGTAAGTCCATTATGCATTGTGTATGCCATTTCATTCCATAGCATTGTGTATGCTAGGCTGTATATTAGTGCATTGTGTATGCCATATTACCTCGTGCATCGTGTATGCCATTTCATAGCATGTTGCATGTTAGGATGTATCTTAGTTGCATTTCATGCATATCATGCATATTACATTGTGTTCGGGATAGGAGTTAGCCTGGGCACGGGAAACGAGGTACGTTTCGTACTCCGAGTGACGGAACGTGTCTCAATTTCCCAGTCACCAACACTCCGGATTATCCACGATAGAGTTAGGTCTTGTTGTGTTTTCATGTGCATTTCATTCTATATTGAGTAGTGCAATTCGATTCTTCGACCATCGTGCATCGATATGCGTGATTGGTGGCACGAGGATCGAGGCATGCATATATTTGTGAAAATACATTGGCATGCCCCTTTCCTGCTCTCTGTTGCAGCAAATCAAGAATCAGCAGTCTTCCGAGGCTTGGCGCGCTTTCCAAAAAACCATTGCAAAACAGAGGCTAATTGGGGCATCGTTGTAGATTTCCGCGCGAAGGCAACCCAGACATGCATCATTCATCATCTGAAGAAGAGTCAAGACAGTCCCTGGCTTGCATGCCAGTTTATTATTTTTCTTAGTTAATTTGTTAATTAATTAGGAATTTGTACATATTTTGGACTGTATTATTTATTTGGACTGTACTATTCGAGACTGTATATTATTCTTTTGGACCCTCTGTGCGAGGGCAATGTTGTAATAAGTGTGTGTGTGTGTGATGTATGTCTTCCAACCCCACGTCTTTCTTTCCTTTTATTTACCAGCTTATGATGGTTAGATTAGGGCATGTTTCAATTAGTATACAGTACGATAGCATGTTTGCATTCATTCATCTGTCTTGTATGCACCGGGCTCGGCGCATCATACAAATTGCATTCGTATTTCAATTCTAAGTTGAATACGTGTTAACTGTAGCATTCCATATGCCATGTTTAGAATAGCCGAGCCTGCTATAGTTACATTTTTGCATGTGTTGCATTAGGCATTTCTGTATATTTAGGATCATGCATGGATTTCTAACTAGCTTCTGTTTTGGCTTGGAGTACTCGGTGAGTTTTATGCTTTAGCATCCTTGCATGCGTGTGAGTGACTGCCATGAATAGCATGCTTACAATGAGGCTAACTGTTTATGTGATATAACTACCTTGAATGCCTGTGGGTGGAGGTTGAGTTATTTGGATTGGAACAAAATCATTGACTGTGAGTTTTAAGCCCACTAGACAGTGGCAAAATCATGTTTTCTAAGCCCACCTGATGGTGGCAAAATCCGCATTTTAAGCCTACTTGCGAGTAGCAAACCGTTTTCACAAACAAACATGAAGTGTTTTGTTCCAATTCAGACGACTCAGTCTATACTTGTATGCTGTGCGCGTCACATAGTAACCTAGGCTAATAACCGGAATAAGAACACACAATGTTTTCAAAAATAGATATCATGGTTAGTAGAGGCCGATCTTTGATCTGGCAAGCGGGGGTGCTCACGAAGTGACCTTCCCCAATCGTACCCAAGTTCCCGAGCCAAAGCAACTTTGGTGATGACGGACACGTGGCCTTAGGCAAACGAGTCAGGGTTTCCTAAATTTCCCAAAAATAAAATATTTAGGTGGCGACTCTGTATCTGGCAAAGCAGTCCATGTTTGGCACTTCTTTTCTAAAAATTTGTTTTCTCAAAACGATTTGCCGGATTTGGACTCTTTGGTTCAAGATTAAGAACCGTGACACAAAATCGAGTCCGAGCTGTAGCGAGGTCCCCCACGAGCTTGTCTACAGTTTCTGGCGACTCTGTTGGGGATTTAGAGGTCTTGACTTGAACTCATGATATCTAGTTTTGACTACACTTATGTGTTTCTTTGCATTGCATTTGCATTGGTGCGCCTAGGACACCGTGTTTGCCATCTGCTATTCCTAAACAGTTTGCCGGAGGCTTGTCTTGTCAAGGCATGACCATAAGGCTGACCGGTTATGGGCTCTGCCAGTATGGGAACACAAACCCCGGTTTACCGGGGCACCCTTTTTGACCATTCGACCTAGTGCATATCGAACTCCGTAGTGATCATTCCAAACTAGGATAGGTTGCTTACCCGATATAGGTTGTTTGAAACCGCTGCGTGCGTAGTGAAATCCTAGTTCCTAACAAAATAGGACAGGAAAACCCTACCCCCACAAAGGGGTGTTTTGGCTCTCACTTATCTGTTATGTGCTTTAGAGTGCGTCTCTACAGGAATGCATATATCAGTTTGCAAGTTTGGGCATTAGGCCTGCGGGCATCAGTCAATATTTGAGAATCAGTTATCTGCGGGTATCTGATTCAGTCTTTGGGGAACAGTGATTCAGGGACAGTGATCAGTATTTGGAGACAGTGTGTTTTCAGCTTATCAATCGTGTGTTGTATGCCCGACTGTGTGTTGTGTATTTATTTTAAGCTGTCATGCTATTCATTTATCTGGTTATTTATGTCCTTTTTTCTTTATTTATCTTTTGCTAAGGGCAGCTTTAGCACCATTGCTTCCAACCCAGTAGATATTCCCCAAGCACTTTGGACACGAGGTCGCCGACTCAATCGATCCGAGGATCTAGTTGACGGACATCCAGTGTTCTATTCTCTACCCCCCATTGTCAGGAGAAAGCCAAGGAAGCGCAGTGTGTTAGAACAGAGGTTGCCAAAACAGTGAGTTACTCCATCAGAGGATAGTAGGACTGAGGTCCTAATTGTTGCTATCGAGATAAATCTACCGGTCAGTCAGATGGATCAGCAAAATACGTCAGGGGTGGAAGCCCTAATGCGCCAAATGCAGGAGAGCATGAGACAGATGCAAGAGGACGCTGCCCGCCAAACAGAGTTCTCCAAGCAACAAGCTACAATCATGGCCCAGTAGGCCGAGCTAATCACTAGACTGCAACAGCAGAATGCGGCATCCGCTTCACACCAGGTTCCTCCTCTACCAGGGCCCCCATTACCCAAGCAAGCACCTACTGTCCAGAATGCTCTGCCAAACACCCAGAACACCGTACCAAATGTCCAGAATATCCAAGAGGACACGAATCTTCCAACGGGGCCAGCTCCGCCCCCGCTTCCGCCTCAACTGTCCAAGACCCATACACACAACCACCCAGACTCTCCCTTTGAGTTCAAAATGGACCATATAGCTCTAAAACTGAGCAAGCTTGAGAAGCTTTTCAAGAATTCACAAGGGGTATGTAGACACCCCATTTTTTACGACCCTCAAGACTTGGGCATTACTGATGGTTTGCTCGGTGTTGAGAGATGTGCAGGGCACAGGTTCAGTTTCTTCGGCAAGAAGAGAGGCAAATCTTCCCAAACACTTTGTTTAAGGGTTTGGAGTTGAAGAAAAGAGGAGAGGAGGGGAGAAAATAGGTTGGAGAAGAAGTTCGCCATGAATCCGGGTAGGAGAGAATCGAGCAACCCTCGCTGAATCGGGCTTATTCAATTGCATACTTGGAGTTAAGCTATGAGGCCACCATCGTTGGAAAGAAGACTTCCGGGGCTTCACTTTTTACTCAAGAATCTCCCAAAGCCAAGTCCGGGTGGAGGAGATATGTTGGGTTGAAGCGGGGGATCATCCCGGTTGGATCGAGTCTGCGCGACTTCACGGAAGAGGGCATAACTTTTTGCATAGGAGGAATTTTGATGCAAGGTTTGCGCCATTGGAAAGCTAACTTCCGGGGCTTCGATTTGCATACCCACCGGCCATGTTTTGACCAAGGAATCATCCATCGGCACTCTATTTAGCCGACCGGCAGAAAAGAGTGCCGACCGGCACTTTATTTTGGACAATGATCGAATCTTCTGGCCGGTTTGAACCCTTTGCACCCCCCAAGCTTGGTGCATGCCAGCTGTGCCAGCTGGGATGCACAGAACTCGACCCACGTGCATACATGTGCCCATTTTGCACCCTTTAACCACCTTTGGCCTCCTTCTTTGCACCCTTTGCTCAAGGCTTCTTGGGGAAGCCTTGACCCCTTGTCTTGGCTTCCTCAAGAAGCCTTACCAGCTGTCCAAACTTCTAGTGTAAGCCTTGGCCCCCCCTTGACCCTTTTTGAATGACTTAGCCACTAAGTCTTGGCTTGACTTTGCTTATATAAGGAGGCCCTCTCCTCCTTTGATGAGGGTTGGAAATTTCTAAGCAAAAAACCAGAGAATAGATATATATATCTAACATATATATCTACAACCATATATCTCTCATCCAACCTCCAAACTCCATAGTTCTTGGGCCATTTCTTCACCACCACCTAGCACCACCACCACCACTCCATTTCCAGCGCATTGGAGGTCATTTGCAGAGGCTAGGAGTTCATTTTCTTGGATCAAAACCTGCTGGTTCACTGGTCTTCAAGGGTAAGCGTCTATTTCCCTCAAACTAGCATTTTCTTGGTTCATATCTAAGCCATAGTTACATGTATTTTTGAGCTTCGATGTAAACTAAAAAGTTTCTTGTTTTGAGCCCTTCTTTGACATTGAAGAAGGGCTCAACACTGTTGGGGGTCTCCATGTAGTACTTACCATTATACCCCCTCTTTGTCCCCCATTTTTGCATGCTTTGTTAGCCTACCATGCTTCTATTTTTGGGTCTTCGACAGGCCTGAAAAGGGTCTTAGTTTGACCCCCTCTACATGTCTCATGAAGGGTGTTTGGCTGTTTGGTGCATCCTTTTGGTACTTCATGTTATACCCCTTTGTGGGCCTTAATCTTGCATTGCATTTTGAGTATGTGTGCATACTGTTTTGGGACCTGTTATCTACTGTAAATGTTCATATTTTTGGTCCCTATTCAATGTTGTAGAAGGACATTTTTATGTTTGAGCATTGTATCTATCACTTGCCTCATTGCCTCCCTTGAGGAGCCATTTTTTTGCATGCCATGTTAGTCCCACTTGTGCTCGCTGTCTTGCCATTCTTTGTACTATGAACATGCTTTTTTTTGGACTGTCTAGTTTCTGTCTTCATACTTCATGTTCATATCTTGCATATTTGGCATAGCTATAGGCCATTTCGGGTGCTAAAATTCATGTTTCGGGACTATTCCGTGCATCGGGTGTACTTTGGCCATGATTCGGGACTGTTTTCCCCCACATTTCAGTGCTGAAATTCCATTAGCATGTTTTCATATCATTTGCCATGTCATTTCATACCTTTATGCCATTGCCTCGGTTTGCGTGCCCGTGTGCACGCATTTCGAGGCACTCCATTTTCATCTCACGGCCTCTTATGTGAATGTGGTTGAGGCTCTCTCATGTTAGTATAAGTCCATGTTGCATTGTATATGCCATTTTGGCCATATTGCATTGTATATGCCATCGCCTCGGTTTGCGTGCAAGTATGCACGCATTTCGAGGCGCCTTATGGCCACTGTTTTAGGCTTGTTTGAGGCTGCGTAATCTAGTTTAAGTCCATTCCCTCATGTGTTGTAGCATGCTTACTTTGTATGTGTTGCTTAGGTTGTGTGCCTAGCATGTTTATATACTTGCATGTTCATATTGCATGTTAGATTTCATGCTTAGGTTGCATTTGACATGCATGCTTTACCTCTTGAATTGAGCATGATAGAGGTTGAGATCTTTGTTTGTTTATGTGCATTTCATTCCACATTGAAGTTGCACACTTTGGCTTCTTGGGCCATCATACATTGAAATGCGTGATTGGTGGCCCGGGGGTCGAGGGCCATGCTCCCTTGAGTCCATTGCATGATAGGGAGTGTGTCCGTGCATACATTTGTCCCAAAATTCCGTACCATGCTCTGTTGCTGTCTGCTGCTGTCAAAACTGTCTCCTGCAGGAATTTAGTGCCGACCGGCACACTTTTTGTGCCGATAATCTCAATTGCAGCCGGTCGCCAAACCCTGCAGCCGATGGTCCAACCCTTCAGCCGGTGGTAATATTCAGGGTATGTGGAAGGTGTCCCAGGACTCTGGCAATTTTCCAGAGAGGCAGGCTGAAAAGCGAGAGGAACAGAGGCATGGTGCGGGTTCCTGCAAAGGCGGACATCGAGCATGCATCATTCGCGCATCCCGAGGCGAGGGGTTGTGGCCCCCTTTTATTTCACATTTATTTATTCAGTAATTAGAATATGTAATATTTATTCATTTATTTTTGGACTGTATTATTATTTCGGTCCCTCCGAGTGAGGGCGCAATTGTAATAAGTGTGTGTGAGTGGGTGCATGTCTTCCAACCCCCATTTCTTTCTACCCTTTTATTTACCTGCTTATGATGGTAGATTAGGGCACGTCTAAATTAGCATACCTTATGCAATGCATGCGTGCATTCATGCATTTGTTTACAAACATCTGCCTCGGTACATCATACAAACTGCATCGTACTTTCAATTCCAAATTGAATACGTGATAGTTGTTGCATTTCATGTGCCATGCTTAGGATAGCCGAGCCTGTCTAGATTACATTCCGTATGTGATGCATTAGTCACTTAACATAAACTAGGTCACGCATGTTTTGCTAACTGGTTTCTTGTTTTGGCACGGAGTACGATGTAAGTTTTATGCTTTAGCATATCACATGTGTGTGAGTGTTGCCATGACAGTATGCTTACCATGCGGCTAAGTGCTTATGTGAGATAAACTGTTTGAATGCCTGTGGGTGGAGGTTGGATTGCTTGAGTTGGAATAACTCGTTGAAATCTGTATTTTAGCCTACTTGCGAGTAGCAATTTCAAACTGTTTTCAAAACGAACGGATATGCAATGTTTATTTCCAAATTAGGCAATCTAGTCTATACTTGTTTGCTGTGCGCATAACATAGTAATTCTAGGCTAATAACTGGAATAAGAACGCATAAAGTTTTCAAAATCAGATATCACGGTTAGTAGAGGCCGGTCGTCGGACCGGGCGAAAGGGGGTGCTCATAGCTGACCTTCCCCGATCGTACCCAAGCTCCAGAGCCAAGACCACTTTGGTGATGACGAACACGTGGCCTTCGGCACCGAGTCAGGGTTTCCTAAATTTCCCATTTTAAATATTTAGGTGGCAACTCTGTAATCTGGCAAAGCAGTCCATGTTTGGCACTACTTTTCAAAATCTGTTTTTCTTCAAAACGATTTGCCGGATTTGGACTCTTTGGTTCAGATTTAGAACCGACACAAATCGAGTCCGAACTGTAGTAAACCCAACCTGAACGGAACGGGACTTAACCCTCCCGGGGCGTTCAGGGACGTCTACAGGGTAAAGGCCATTCCAGACATCGAGGACGGATACACCGATGTGGCCGTGACATTGCCCGATAGGTTCAAGATGCCACAAATTGACCATTTTGACGGGTCCGGGGACCCCATGGTCCATCTTCGGCTTTTCTCAGACATTCTGCGGCCAATGGACCTAACCCGACCACAAAAACTTTCTCTATTCAGCCGAACTTTGTCGGGTGTGGCCGCCATCTGGTACGTGAAGTTGGAAGACGAGGTCAAAAGAAGTTGGGATGAGATGGCTGAGGCCTTTGTCGCACAGTACTCGTACAATACATAGATCGAGATTACAACTCGTGATCTCGAAACAACGAGGCAGGAACCCAAGGAGACTTTTTCAGACTTCGTAACTCGATGGAGGGTGAAGGCATCGATGATGACCTTGAGGCCTACAGACAAAAATCAAATCAGGATGATTGTGCGCAATCTCCAACCAAAATTGATGCAGAAGATGATCGTACTCCCCTTTCCCACTTTCACAGATTTACACGAGATGGGGGTACAGATCAAGGATGCCATGAAACAAGGTCTGATCGACCAGGATAGGAAGCAACCCATAAGGACTTTCAACCGTAACAACAACGCAGGCCTGAGTGGCGCTGTAACTGCACGAGCTTCAGAGGTGAGCATGGTCGCCACCATTCCTCCTCCCCCAAGACCCGTGACAGCCACGCCTTTCTCTGGCACATCTGGAAGCAATACCCAAAACACCAAATATCAACCCAGAGGCTAAAGAACCTTCACACCCCTACATATGCCCCTGTCCAAAGCTCTGGGGGTATTAATCAGGAAGAAGCATTTGACGCCCCTAGAGCCGAGGCCACTACCAAATCCACTCCCTCCCTCTCACGACCCGGCAAAATACTGCACGTATCACCAACAGCATGGTCATGACACCGACCGTTGTTACAGATTACATCATGAGATCCAGGATCTTATTGACAAGCAGGTGATCGCGCCTCCCGAAAAACCCAACGTCACGACAAATCCTCTCCAACCACATAACCAAGCCCCTCCTCCCAACAACAGAATCAACTTCATCCAAACTGGGGTCGTGTCTTACGATCCTAGTATCTATATCACCCCATCCGACCTACCTAAGACGGAGGTGATCCTTCCTGTCTACACTAACTTGTGCATGATGGACATCTCCACAACCCAATCTGAACCAATGGTGGTGACCACCAAATATGGGACAGGGCAAATTTCAGAGGAAAGGGGAGTTGCTGAGTCTGAGATTGAACAGTCTGGGGATCTTGCTGGAGGAGCCTATGATCTGAGTGAATACATCCAACAATGGGCGACCGAGGCGTGAAATGCCAGAAAGAGCAGAATTATGTGTGATTCAGGGAGACAAATTTGAACTGGGAACAAATGACCTAACAGCTGTAGGAAAGGACCTTGCCAACCTCCAGTTCTTCAGTGACCAAGAATCAGGGGATGTAGCAATCAACTGGTTTGAATATGAGGAGTCGGCAGAAGTTACCGGATGGTTAGATGATCAACCAGACATTGTAGAATATCAACCAGAACAGGGCCCAGCAGGGGCGAGAGTATTAGTGGTGGCCGGAAGGGCCGAGAGTCAGAATACACTGCCGGAGAGCACCGGTACTAAGAATTTCGCTCAAAACTTGGGGATTGTAAATACAGGGAGTATTGAACCACCAGCTGTACTGACACAGTTGGAACAACAAAGATCTGAGGATTCCGAGAGAATCAGAAAAGCTAAAGTCCATGTAGGAGTTGAAAGTGCTGTGTGCACGGAATGTAAAATCTTTGGGCATGAGGTGAAGGTCTGTGAATACGATCATCTGAGGAGTCGACAGGTGCCTATCGGCTGCCGACGGAATGCGGTGGGAAGACGATGATTTATGTCTTGCCCACACGGATGAGAATTGGGGAAGTAATCAACTAGATGATACCTGGTATATTGACGAGGTTGCTCATATGACAAGGAGTGGGCGGTATTTCAAGCCCCAGCACTTAGACCAACCTGAGGCATCTGGGAAAGACAAGAAGGTTGAGAAACAGAGAGAGAAACAGATTGAAGAAGAAGCTATGCTCAAGCAATTGAAGAAGATACAAGCAGACATCTCCATCTGATGACTGCTTATGGCATCATGGGTACACAAACAAGCCGTCCTATCTGTCATGGACAAGGCCAAACTCTCTATAGATACTACACTAGAGCAGCAGGTTGGGCTGGTCTTTCCGGGAGGAGGTTCCCCGGCATTAACCTTTTCAGATAAAGAACTACCGCCTGAGGGCACAAATCATAACAAACCCCTCTACGTTTCCATGGAATGTAGAGGCAAGTGGATACCAATGGTACTTGTTGATACCAAGTCCACCATCATTGTCTGCCCAGCCAGAACAGCGTATGTAATCGAGTTGAAGACCACGGACTTCGTGCCAACTACTCAGGTGATCAGAGCATATGATAATACTAGCAGGGAAGTGATGGGGACTGTCAAAATTCAGACTCAGGTTGGTCCGGGACAACATAACATTGAATTTCATGTCTTGGACGTTCCCGCAACCTTCAATCTACTCTTGGGGCGGCCGTGGTTGCACCAAGTAAAGGCAATCTCTTCCACTCTACATCAGATGTTGAAGTACCCTCACGGGAAGGGGGTGGCTATTGTCTTCGGGAATTCGTCAATCCATCCGCCGCCAGAAGTGTCCACACCTGTCTTAGAAATCGAGCATGGCACGGAGGATGTTTTCTTATCAGGGTTCACTTTGGCTGAGGCCCGGGTGGTGCAGAATATCATGGCTGTGAATGAGGGAGTGTACGTCAGTGCTCAATCTGTCTACCTCATGAACAAGCTACAACACATCCCCGGGATGGGATTAAGAAGGAGCGGCCGGAAAGGCGTTGCAGCATTGGGCGAAGTGCCACACAACCCTCATACCTTTGGCTTGGGTTATCTGCCCACCAAAGAGGACTGGGTGAGGAAGGGAAAAGAAATGGCCGGAAAAGCCAGAGCAAAGCAGGCTAGGAAGCCTTTTGAGTTAATGCATAGGCCCATTCAGGGTACCCTGAACGGATGCTTCATCTAGGAGGGGGAAGACTTTCCATTTTGCGGCTTCCCAGAGCCGTGGCTAAACGCGGAGAAGAAGCGCGTGCCAGGTTTCGAGATCTTCTTCGACTTGCAACTATCCAGGGATGACGTTGCCACAGAGCAGACAAACCCATCAGCTGAGATTGAGCAGTGTAAGGCAGTGGATCCTGAGGGCACAGATTTTGAAATGGGGGTAGCACTGGCATGTCTACTTTCTGATTCTCCGATCGACCATAAGTGCTTGGGGGATAACTTCTCGGTTTCCATGATTGGGGATGAAACGGCTGCGGGCCTACCAGCGGCTATCTTGGATGCATCTATCGCACCCTCTCTCACTTGGCAATACGAGGAGGGATTTTTGTCCAGCAGCACCGGGTCAGGTAGTGAGCCGGAATCTGATTCCACCGAGTCTTGTGAGTCGGAATCAGGTTCGGCTGACCGAAGTCCGAATCTGTAATCTGGGATGATAACCCAGATACCACAGTCCTGTCTAGGTCGTCTTTTTCCTTTTCATTTGAGTCTGTTGTAAATGAATCGGACGATTTGGATGTACTTAATGAGAATCAAGTAACTGTGGTTTCTGAGTACTTTTCTGTGCCCTTGATTTATTGCATTAATTCAGACTTTCAAAACTTTGATGAAAACAACGAGGACAAAGTTCCTCCAGTTTTGCAACGTTTAATTGAGCAAGAGCAAGAGAGATTTGTCAAACCTTTAATGGATGAAATCACTACCATGAACATTGGTACTGAGGAGGACCCGCGGCTGGTCCAGGTCGGGTCCATGTTGTCTTCAGAGGAACGCGAGCGCTTAGTCGCTTTATTAAAAGATTTCAAAGATGTTTTCACGTGGTCCTACGAAGACATGCCTAGAATCGATCCTGAGATTGTATAGCATCGGATCCCCCTTGATCCCGAGACCCGACCTGTCAAACAGAAACTCAGAAGGATCTGCCCGGACTGGGCTCTCAAGATTAAGGAAGAGGTTACCAAGCAAATCGACGCAGGCTTCCTGCTGGTATCAGAATACCCAACTTGGTTGGCCAACATTGTTCCGGTGCCGAAGAAGGATGGCAGGATCCGGGTATGTGTGGATTTCAGGGATTTGAACAGAGCTAGTCCGAAAGACGACTTTCCCTTACCGCATATCGATGAGTTGGTGGATTTCACAGCATGGCATGCTTTGCTCTCATTCATGGATGGCTTCTCAGGCTACAACCAGATAGTGATAGCGCCAGAAGACCAGGAGAAGACTGCATTCACCACCCCGTGGGGGACATACTGCTATAGAGTCATGCCATTTGGGTTGAAGAACGCTAGAGCTACTTATCAACGGGCCGCAACCACGATATTACACGACATGATCCACAAAGAGGTTGAGGTGTACGTGGACGACATGATTGTCAAATCCAAAGAAAGAGAGGGCCACTGCACCGCCTTGCACAAGTTTTTTCAAAGGATCAGGGAATTCCGGTTGCGGCTAAACCCGCAGAAGTGTACATTTGGTGTTACAGCGAGAAAAATGCTAGGGTTTCTGATTACACAAAGGGGCATCGAGGTCGACCCTTTCAAAATCAAGGCCATCTTAGAAATGCCACCACCAAGGACTGAAAAGGAGGTGCGAGGCTTTCTGGGTAAAGTGCAATTCATAAGACGGTTTATCTCAAAATTAACCTTGACTTGTGAACCACTTTTTGGCCTCCTCAAGAAATGAAAGAAGTTCCAATGGAACGGCCGATGTCAAGCTGCATTTGAACAGATTAAAGAATATTTACAGAACCCGCCCGTGTTGTCACCGCCAGAACCAAGGAAATCGTTGATTTTGTATCTATCAGTAACTGAAACCACAATGGGCTGCATGCTTGCACAAGAATCAGAAGACAAGGTGGAGAAAGCCATCTACTATCTAACCAAGAAGATGCTAGAGTACGAAACCCGCTACACTCCGTTGGAAAAGGCTTGCTTAGCTTTGGTATGGGCTACCAGGAAGCTGCGGCACTACCTGTTAGCTCACTCTGTAATGTTGGTTTCACGACTTGATCCCATCAAATATCTTTTCGAGAAACCAGCACTTACGGGTAGGCTAGCTCGTTGGTTGTTGTTGCTCTCCGAATTTGATCTAAAGTATGTAACATGCAAGTCGGTCAAAGGAAGAGCAGTGGCAGAGTTCTTAGCCGAGCATCCAGTGGAAGGGGGTGAAGCAGTCGAGTACTTATTCCCAGATGAGGCCATTTTGCATATCGACGACGAAACTTGGACGATGTACTTTGACGGAGCGTCAAATCAATACGGGTATGGGATAGGAGTATTACTGATAGCACCTGACAATTTTCGTACCCCTCTAGCCTTCAAACTCCGATTCAAAGTCTCGAACAATGAAGCAGAATATGAGGCGTGCATTGCTGGTCTAGAAGCAGCCCTGGAACTAGGGGCAAGACGGTTGGACGTCATTGGGGACTCGAACCTTGTTGTGTCTCAAGCTAAAGGAGACTGGAAAGTGAAAAAGGAAAAGATGATGATGTATCACCAGACCTTGGACATGATGATTCCTCGGTTTGAGAAACTAAGTTTTACTTATCTACTAAGAGAGAACAACAGGTTCGTAGATTCTTTAGCAACTCTATCTTCTATGATAGACATCCCGTGTGGAGTCCGGATGCGTCCAGTCATCATCGACCAGAAATTGGCACCTGCCTACGAGTCGATTGCCGCTATAGATGAAGTTCAGGACGAAAACCCCTGGTATTACGACATCTGGAACTTCTTGGAGAAAGAAGCATACCTGCAAGGGGTAAATGCCAAAGACAAAAGGGCAATAAGGAGAATGGCAGTTCAATTCATCATCTGCGAGGGTAAACTGTATAAAAGGGGTCATCTGGGAATGCATAAACTGTGCGTTGATGCCGAAGAGTCAAAGTGTCTGATGGAAGCCATCCATGGGGGAGAATGTGGTGCGCACATGAATGGGGCAATGTTGGCATAGAAGATCCTCAGACAAGGTTATTACTGGTCCACCATGGAGGAGGATTGTATCGGTTTTGTCCAGCGATGCCACAAATGTCAGATTCATGCAAATCGCATGAACATTCCGCCGTCAAAGTTGTACAACATGACTTCACCATGGCCATTTTCAGTCTGGGGAATTGATGTCATCGGAGCTGTCACACCAAAGTGATCGAATGGGCATGAGTTCATCTTGGTAACGATAGATTATTTCACAAAGTGGGTTGAGGCCCAATCTTATGCGGTGTTGAAGGCTTCACACGTCACAAAATTTATCAGAAACAACATCATCTGTCGCTACGGGCTCCCAAACAAAATAATTTCAGACAATGGTTCCCACTTCAAGAAGGAGGTGATTGATTTGTTGGAGAAATACAATGTGGCTTTTCATAAATCGTCTACCTATCGGCCGTAGACTAATGGAGCGGTTGAGGCTGCCAACAAGAATATCAAGCACATACTGCAGAAGATGGTGGAAACCTACCGGGACTGGCCAGATAAGCTGTCGTTCGCTCTATGGGGCTACCGGACTTCAATCAGAACTTCTACTGGGGTGACTCCGTACTCATTGGTTTATGGAATGGAGGCCGTTTTGCCTATTGAGATTGAGGTCCCGTCATTACGAGTATTGGCTGAGTGCCAGATAGCGAAAGCGGATTGGCAGCAGAGCCGATTTGAGGAACTCATGCTCTTCGATGAAAGAAGGCTGAAAGCACTGTACCATGTCCAAGGTTACCAACGCAGAATTGCCCAGGCTTTCAACAAGAAGGTTAAGTCCAGGAATTTAAAAGAAGGAGATTTGGTGCTCAAAGACAACTGAGCTCCCATCCACGACCCAAGGGGCAAGTTCAGACCCAATTGGACTGGTCCCCACATCATCAAGTCAATCTGGTCAGGTGGAGCTGTGGTTCTGATGGATCTAGATGGCTTGGAATTCTCACAACCGATCAATATGGACAAGTTGAAGAAATATTACCCCTGAGAGGCTCGCTAGGCCGAAAACCCGAAAGGGCGACCTAAGCCAAACTCAGAGCACAGAAAATTTGAAATCATAAAAACTGAGCTCGCAAGGTTGAAAACCCGCAAAGGGCGGCCTTGGCAAAAGTTAGAGCGCAAAAGGAGAGTAAAAATACCCGAGCGAACCTGAGCTTGAACTACGTAAGGCTTGATTCCCATCTTTGGGATACGTAGGCAACTTCATCCTGAAGTTCAGCCATAAACTTTTCCCCGATCAACTTTGTCCATTTTGATCATCTCAGCCATCTTTTTCCATCAGCATTCGAACTTGCTGCCATGCGATTCTGCAGTACTATTTAGACTAGGGGCAACTTTCCAGTTGCTAGGATCTGGGGTTGTGCATCTCAGTGACAGATGTCAGGCGTGTCTAGTTCTGATCCATATCGAAAATAGTTTTGAAAAGTTTTAATAAAAGTTGACTTTGTTCAAATTAATCTTTTACAACTAAGACCATTTTTGGACCAAAGCGGAAAACTTTCAGTACCACAACTTTCAATTTCATTGATTTCAAAACAAAGTTCTCTCGCTCTTGCATACAATTGGAGTTGCTTTTTTATTACACTCATAAAGAAAACTTGAAAGTACTAATAAAGCAATAAGTCCGGGGCATAGTCAAGTCAGGTGTCCCTACGCTCCCTCCCGGAGCTAGTCAAAGCCTCTGACGCCAAGCTAGGCCCAATCTATGCCTCTTCATTAAGCCAATCCCAGCACTCGTCAGACAAAGTGCAACTGAAAGTGGGAGCAGAGGCCAGGAACTCTCTAGTCCTCCATCTTTGGGCATATCGGCAAGTTAGCGCCGGATCGAAAAAGTGGGTACTCAATCCCCTCTGGCGGGCAAGTCTGATCATGGCCAAACTGGCACTGGAACTGGAATGGAAAATAGAACACACAGTGAGTC
Source organism: Camellia lanceoleosa (assembly GCA_025200525.1). NCBI lineage: Eukaryota > Viridiplantae > Streptophyta > Magnoliopsida > Ericales > Theaceae > Camellia > Camellia lanceoleosa. Next base: position 73,504,826 of record CM045760.1, on the reverse strand, counting down.
AGACCAATCAGCTGGACCCCAGTCTGCCAGGACATGCCATAGCTCATTGCCGAAAGATTGAGCCAAGGATAGTGCCAAGCAATGCGGTCAGCAGACAAATTGCACATCCAGTTGAACCACCATCCCTCATCAAGTGCATCAACTAGGCGTTGCCGAAAGAAGTAGCCGCGGGCTGAGTAGGCAGGGCAAGAGTCCACAACCTACAGTTTATCCATCAACCATACCTGGGGAGGGATGAAAAATAAGAGAATAAAGAATAGAGAGATGTGCGATGAGAGAACAGTGAGACAGGGGTTTTGTGAGAAAAACCGAGGCTGAGGGCCGAGTGATACGAGCAAATACATATGTGAGATTGGGTGGGAAACATTACCTGCAGCAGTAGTGGACTCCCCACAAATCTGATCGTCTCCTGACGGTGGAAAGCATCCAAACCCATCAGTGTTTCGACCAATGCCATAGCAATACAACTCTTCCCTTCCTTCAAGCCCTGAGCAACTTCAATCAAACGGATGCTGGGTCCACCCAGGCCCGGGGCAAGCAGGAAGTGAGATAGCATGCACAAGCAGAGCGCATGTTGTCGAAAACCTTGCCAATGATGGTCACCGCGGTCACCGGCATCAGAAAAGCGATGGATCAAACCAAGGATATCTAGTTCCCCATTACAAATCAGAGATCGAGCATCATGCGCGGTAAGTCCGCACATCCGCCCTAAAGCTTGGGCGTCGCCAAAGCAGAACTGAGGCAAGATCTCTTCCGAACGTTCAGACTCCATCAAACTTGAAAATCTTCAAAAGTGGGACATACCTCCTGCCCGCCAAAGCTAAAAACATGCATCACTGGGTTCCAGAACCTTGCCGCGGCATGGAGTGGAGTACGACTCAGCGTAAATAGTGCATTCAAGCCGAAACCCCGGAAGTTCAACTTTTCTGAGCCATCCAAAGAAGAGATCCAAGATGTGAGATTTTCTACGAGAAATGCCTCCATTTTTGTGCAAAGGAGTGATGAAATGAATGAGTCCCGAAGTTGGAGCTTTTAAAGAGGAGAAAACACTATTTCAGAGCGACACGTGTTGAAAAGTTGATGATTGCTGGATTAAGTGGCCGGCCGGCCACCTTTTCTAGCTGGCCGGCCACATTTCTCCCCTCACATACAAAAAACTGGCCGGTCGGCCCCCAAAAGTGGCCGGCCATGCTCTGTTGTGTTCCTTCAGTCTTGTTTTACCCTCCAGGAGGAAGTTTCAAGCATTTCCGTGCATCGGGTATGTCGAAGGCCTCCATTTCCCTCTGTTTCGGATGTGTTCCATTGCCCAGATCGTCCGAAGTACACTTTGTCGAGTTGTTTCGCTTATTGAGTTGTTGTTTTGTTTATCGAGTTGTTGTTTTGCTTATTTTGTTGTAAGTTTTGTTGAGCTGTCGTATTTTGTGTTTTGAATTGTTACTCTTTGTGTAAACAATTTCTTGTTAAGTTTTGTTTATTAAGTTGTCACCACTGTTGTATTTTGCTTATCGAGTTGTAAACTTGCTAAGATTTTGTTGTATCTTAGTAAGTTAAGTTATTGCGTCGGTTCATTACCTGACTGGGCAAATGCACAATGCACATTTTCATTCAATCTCATTATGGTGCAAAACGATGCGATATGATGCTAAGAGTTTAAAAGTACAACACCTTTTTCAAAAGCTGTTTCATTCCATCATGCTTTACTTTGCAAACAAAGGGCACAAGTTTTACAAAAATATAAAACTGCCTAATAATATACAATGTGCTACAACTACTAGCAAAAAGGTAAATAAAACAGGGAACCGCAGCATCAATGCTCTCGAGAGCGGGAATAAGAGGCCCTTTTCACCCTCTTCTGTGGAATAGCCTCTGCATCCCCATCACCGTCTGAATCAGAGCTGTCATCCTCAGGATCCCCCTCAGCCTCGCCTCTACTCTTGGAGCCAAGACCGGAGCCCTCCTCTTTGTCAGCAGATGTCTCTGACTCACGATCTGCAACATCCTCCTCTTCATCCTCATCGGGCTTCGCCTCTATAATATGTGCCCTGCGTCTGCAAGACGATCCCTCTCCTCGAGCTCCTCAAGAAGGCCTGGATGGCCCAGCTCCTCGAAAAGACCCAAATGGCCCAACTCCTCGAAAAGACCCAGATGGTCCACCTCCCCGAGAAGGCCCAGGTGGCCCGGCCTGCGGCTGAGCATATGCTGGAGGCATCTGAAAATGAAAAGTGCAGTTTGAATACATCAGCTAAAACATGAACATCAGAGGCAGATACAAGAGAACTACATGAAGTGGGTACATGTAAATACAGTGGGTAAGTGAGGTGTGTGTCAGATGTGCTCTACACAAGTAGCCTATCAATACAGTAAAATGCCCAAAATTAGCATGTGATCAGAAGATACAATGCTAGAAAACTAAAGGGTACCTGGAAGCCCATGATGGACAACTGCGCCTTCCTCTGCAGGACCATCCCCTCAAGCGAGGCTACCATCTCGAGCACCTGATCCATGTACTCAATAGGGGACTGCAGATGCAAAGGCAAGAGTATCAGTAAAGGAATGAACGTTCAAAAATCTGAGTGATGAATCAAAGCTGTAAAACATACCGGTGGTGAGTCGGGATCTCTGACGTAGCGGTGGCCAGGCACTGGAGGCTCTATCGGGATCGAAATCGGAGAGGTAGTCCCATATTGCCACCCCATCAGCTCAGTCGGCATATCCGGCCATCCGGGATGATGATAAGTCGGGGGAATCGGGGGAATAAATCTGCGCCCGCCTCTGGATGTACCAGCCCTGCTGGTGGAAGGAGCGTCTGGAACCCGAGCCGGGGCCTGGCTCGAAGATGGCATGCCGGCAGACCTTATCGTCGGAGTACGGAATCCCGTCAATGGAGGCATCAGGTATATGTGACGGTAAGTAGCATAATCCCCCTCCTCAAGATAAAGCAAAGCATCAGTACCCAGCATAGCATTGACAACATCCCGAGAGGAGAGCCTATCAGCAATCTGCATCTCGACCGGGGGTGCTGAGGGAGGGTCCTGAGAAATATAGCCCCATACCTGGCGCAAGAAGCGCTCCCCCAGAAACTAGGCTCTACCGACCGGCCCCTCGAATAGAATCTTGTACTGAGAGGCACCGCCTCCAACAACCGGTATCAAGACTTCACCAAAGGGTGCCTGGGCTCTATGTAATCAAGGGTAACCAATCAATCAGAAATCAGGAAGGTACAGGACAAATCAAAGATGACAACACAAGGAACTGAGAGTTCTGAAATACCTCCGTCGACCGCACCGTGTCAAAATACTGCCATAGATAAAGGAAAGACTCCCGAGGTCTTAGCCGGTGCTGGCCCTCAAATACAAGTGAGTACGGGGTCACGAGGGGCCCCTCCACCACCATCTATGGGGCTAATGTCGAAAAGTACACATAGACCCATAACTGTGGAAAACAGTGCAGAATGTAAATGCAAAGTACTAAGGGCAAAATACAGTGTATAAAGTACGCCGTGTATGCAGTGCACAAGTAATGAAGAGCGGAAATGTAAATCAAGAGGGCAGAAAGTACCTCCCAGGCTCTCCAGTAACCACCAAGTAAATCCCCCCGTCCTCGGGAGGTCGCGCTCATGTAGCAGTAAAGGGTAGCCAGGCCGGCGCCACCCCAGTCATACCGTCTGACCTGTGATAAGTCCACCAAGGCGCTCAATAGATACAGCCCAACAATGTTCCCCCTGTCGGCAAACAGAGTGGTCCCGAAGAGGAACATCAGAAAACCACAGGCATATCAGGCCGCCTCCTCAGCCAGCCGGACCGCCTCAAGCTCTATCAACAGCGGTGAGCCTCAAAGAATATACCCGAGCGGCCTCCCACTGGCCCATGTCCTCGTCATAAGGGATGGGCCAACCTCCCACGTCGAGGCCAGTCAACACAGCGAAGTTGAGCGGGGTCATAATCAAGTCCCCGTGACGGAAAAATGAAAGGAGTTGGTGGTGTCCCACCATCTCTCCACCAAAGCTGCCATCAACGTCCTCCTGGCGGGACAACAGGAAAGCCCAGTACAGAAGGGCCCAAACCTTGCCAAATCAACCAAATCCCGGACAGCCTCGGAGCTCTAAGATACCAATCTCGCTACGGTGGAGCCGTATCCTCAAGATCAGGCGAGAAGTCACCTGCATTCGGAATGAATACATGCTTTAGCATAAAATGAACGAGCTGTGTGCAAATAAAATGAATGAGCTGTGTGCAAATAAAATGAATGAGCTGTGTGCAAATGAAATGAATGGGCAGTGTACAAAATAAAGTAAATGAGCTGCGTGTTCAGATTTCAAAGTGTAAGCTGCGTGCTAGACATCAATTTGGGCTGCGTGTTCAACTTTCAATCAGTGTATGCTGCGTGTTCACCTTCAATTTGGGCTGTGTGTTCAGAAAATTAGTGTTTGGGCTGTGCGTTCAACTTTCAATCAGTGTGTCCTACGTGTTCACCTGCAATTTGGGCTGTGAGTTCAGAAAATTAGTGCTTGGGCTGCGTGTTCAACTTTCAATCAATGTGTACCGTGTGTTCACCTTCAATTTGGGCTGTGTGTTCAGAAAATTAGCTTGGGCTGCGTGTTCAACTTTCAATTAGTGTGTGCCGTGTGTTCACCGTCAATTTATGGGCTGTGTGTTCAGAAAATTAGCTTGGGCTGCATGTTCAACTTTCAATCAGTGTGTGCCTTGTGTTCACCTTCAATTTGGGCTGTGTGTTCAGAAAATTAGCTTGGGCTGCGTGTTCAACTTTCAATCAGTGTGTGCCGTGTGTTCACCATCAATTTATGGGCTGTGTGTTCAGAAAATTAGCTTAGGCTGCGTGTTCAACTTTCAATCAGTGTGTGCTGTGTGTTCACCTTCAATTTGGGCTGTGTGTTCAGAAAATTAGCTTGGGCTGCGTGTTCAACTTTCAATCAGTGTGTGTCGTGTGTTCACCATCAATTTATGGGCTGTGTGTTCAGAAAATTAGCTTGGGCTGCGTGTTCAACTTTCAATCAATGTGTGCCGTGTGTTCACCATCAATTTATGGACTGTGTGTTTAGAAAATTAGCTTGGGCTGCGTGTTCAACTTTCAATCAGTGTGTGCTGCGTGTTCACCTTCAATTTGGGCTGTGTGTTCAGAAAATTAGTGTTTGGGCTGCGTGTTCAATTCTCAATCAGTGTGTGCCGTGTGTTCACCTTCAATTCGAACTGTGTGTTCAGAAAATCAGTATTTGGGCTGCGTGTTCAATTCTCAATCAGTGTGCGCCGTGTGTTCACCTTCAATTCGAACTGTGTGTTCAGAAGATCAGTACTTGGGTCGTGTGTTCAATTCTTAACTAATGTGTGCCGTGTGTTCACAATTTATGGGCTAAATGTTCAGAAATTCAGATAATTGAACCGTGTGTTTAGGATGTAAACAGAATGCACGAAACATGCAGAATACATTGCAGAAAAGATAAAAATGAAGTAAATACCTCTCGCGCCTCATGAGAGAGGTGATACTCCGGCTCCCGCAGAAGGAGATCCCCGGGCGCTTGCTCATCAAAGTCAGTGAAGTGATGGAAAACAGCTCGCGGAAGAATGTGTGCTGGTGGGTCGTACCTCTCGGGTATGAAGAGTCGAACCCTCAGAGGCAGAGCCATAATATCGGGATCACCTCCGGCATCCGCAGGACCTCCACCGTGAGGAAAATGACCGACCATTTCAGAAAATCTGCAAAATGAGCAAAATTGAGCAAAAATTGGAAAAAGTCAACAAAAGTCAACTCCTGGGAAATGAAAAAGTCAACAAAAGTCAACTCCCAAGAAAATCTTCCAAATATTGAGATAAACTCACCTCAAGTGGCGAAAATGAGAAAAGAAGCACCGAAATCAAAATTTAATTGGTTTAAAGTGCTTAAAACTGAATGTTTTCGCGAAAATAACTTGCATGGGGCGTTGGAAAACGCGTATGGAGCACAAATCTGAGGGAGAAAATGGTTTGGGAAGCTAGAGGAGAAGATTTCGGAACTGATGTTATGAGCTCAAAGTGTTTGGGTGAGTGAATTTAAAGAAAAGAATGTGAAAAGACCAAAATGCCCGCGGATTTGGGCATATGGCCGGTCGGCCACCTTTTCAGGCTGGCCAGCCATCTCCTTTTTGAAAAGTGGCCGGTGGCCTCCAATGAAGAAGAAAACTGGCCGGTGGTGTTCTCCACACCCCCCCCCAAGGTCTCTGCAAATTTTGAGAAAAATTGGAGTTCCCGGGACCTGAAAAAGTATAAGAGATGTGCACTTCCTGTCGCGAAATCGCTCCACCGGAACTTCAGCTTCAACTTCTGACATGTGTCTCATCAGTACTCATCAAAATCAAAGTGTATACTTTTTAAACATGTTGTAACCCCTCCGGGAGGTGAACCGGAGGCCGCGATCGAGTCGCCCTCGCCGAAACGCGCATTTCCTTGCTCGCCGTTTTGTGACAAACACGCGTCCTGATTTGCGATTGTTCTGCATTATTGTGCATCTAACTTGCATTCTCATGAACATACTTGCATTGATATGCACGTCTCTTTGATATTACCATGCCTCTGTGTTTAAGCTTGCATTGTCACGCACACTCCTTTCTCGCACTGCGATGCACTCACCCCACCGACACCGCGCTTGTCGAATTTTCGATACCACATTAAACATATGTTGTTAGCATGTTGTTCTTGTTGAGTTTCTCTCTTTTGCAGGCACGATATTGTATGTACGGTTCATTTGAAGCTGGTGTGGCCAGACGAATTGCGCAGGTATCGTATCCTCTCCGTGTGAGACGTAACGAGAATTGAATGACTCTCCGCATTCCTAACTACATGAAATGTAGTTGTTGCTCTGCATTTTTGCTTAAAACTGTTGCATCTGTTTGCGAATATTTACTTCATTACAGCCTGCTGTACTTGCATGATCGTTAAGTTACATCCGACTTTGTGCATGTCATTTTGCATTTTGCCCCACGCCTGCGGGCACACCTTTGTTTATCTCGCCTATTTGTCTAAGTCTTCGGCCTTGTCAAAAATGGGTCGTCTTTGGGCTTTGACATTCACTCCCGTCACTTCTTGACTTTCGAGTTATGTCAAAGAGGGGCAACTGTAGACACCCCATTTTTGATCGATCAGAAGACTTCGACGTCACCGATTGAGCGCTCGGTGATGTTGCATATTGTGCTAGTTCAGAAGTCTCAAAGTCTCGGCCGTTAGCCTTGCCTCCGGACTTCCGAACCCTTTCTATACTTGGCCTCGGTTTGCGAACCAGACTCGATTTTCTCTGTTTCTTTTCCCAGAGGGATGGAGAGGTCTAGTAGATCATCTCTTAGTGGTCGTAGGCTACATCTCGTGGTCGTAGGCCATTTTTCCCATTTCGGAGCCCAGTTCCCGATTTTCGAAGCCGTCAGGCAGAGTGCCTCGGTTTGGGACCGCCTAACCACCTCCATTTGCTCCGGTTTTTGGTATGCATCTTATTTACTCCATTTTAAGGGACACTGAGGTCCGAGAGACCAATTTTGTGGTCGAACACCACTCCCGGTGCCTAACAATCGGTTTTCGGGGCCCTAGGCTGCGCGTTTCGGCCCCCAAACCTTTATTTTGCATTGGTTTTCGTTCATTTTTGGCAGGGACCTCTGTTTCATCACCAGGAAGGTCGTAGAAGGGTGAGAGGCCAGTAATTGTTTTAGCAACCAGTTATATTCCTTCATCGCCCTCCGTTGCCCTTTTTTCTCACTCAGAAGCCAATGTTAACCACCCTTGGGCCATTTTCTTCAACCCTAACCCCCATATTTGTGATGTACACATCTGGGAGGCCACCAATATTTGGTGGCCGGCCAATAATTCCATTTGAACCTTATGAACCCCTTTGAAAAGTGGGTTGTTCTCTCTCCTGGTTCACTGTTTCCAATTTTTGACCACAGGGTTGTGTTGAGAACACATGGGAGGCCACCAATCTGTGGTGGCCGGCCACTAATTTGACTTGGCCCTTTTGACCCTTGGCCGGCCGGCCATGGGGAGAGCCGGCCCACCAGCCCAATACACTGCCACCAAAGATCCTTACACTTGGCACATCACAGAAATGCACTTTGTTTCCCCCAAGATTCTGCATCCGGGGGGGCAACTTTTGGAGGGAAACTTGGAGTGATTTCCCTCCCTTTTTTTCCCCCTCTTTCTCCCCCTCTTTGGCCTATATAACTAGCACCCCAGGTCTGGTTTTGGGGTTGGAAAATTTTTCCTTAAGCTTGCATTGCACCCCTCCCTCTTCCTCTCTTCCAAACACTCAAATTTCTCAAGTCTCACACCCCTTTTTCACACCATCACCTAGCACCACACCACCATCTCCATTCCAGCAGCTAAGAGGGTCTTCTCAGAGGCTAGGAGGCAGCTTTTCTTGGTCCAAGAGGTAGCAAGGGATTGGTCTACAAGGGTGAGCACCATTTCCCCCTTTTTTGAGCTTATTTTGTACCATTTCTTAGCCCTTCTTTCTTGTACATTTGAGCTCCGGTCATAACTGAAAGTAGTATTTTTTTGATCTCTATTTCATGTTTCATTAAGGGCCTCTCACTGTTTGAGACCCCCATTTTGCACTTGCTTCATTATCCCTCTTGTATGCCTATTTCTTGTGTAGCATTTTAGGCTTATGTGTAATCTGTTTTGAAGCATATTGTAAAATGTAAATAAGCTTATTTTGAGCCCTTGTTCAACATTGTAGAAGGGATCATCACTTTTTGAGTCCTCCATGTGCTACTTGCTTTGATATCCATATTTTAGCCCCATTTTTGCATGATTTATTAGCCTATTGAACTTATGTTTTTGGACCTTGGTCAAAACTTAAAATGGAATTTTTTTAACCCCCTCTCCATTTTTCATTAAGGGTCTATTTCCGTTTTGAGCATCATTTGTATACTTTGTGTTGTAGCCTCTCTTTTGGGCCATATCTTGCATTGCATTTTGAGCATAGTTGTACACTGTTTTGGCTCTGATCATAAACTGTAAAAGGTCATATTTTGGGCTCCTATTCAACATTTTTGAAGGGTCCTTACCTGTTTGGGACCAGTATGTATCAGTTACTTCTTTATCTCCATTTTGGCTCTTATTTTGCATAGCATTTTGAGCATACTTGTATCTGTTTTTGGGATTTGTCATAAACTGTAAAATATCATATTTTTGGCCCCTCTTCAATATTGTAGAAGGATCCTTCTCTGTTCGGGGCTAGAAGCTGCCACTTGCTTCATTATCTTGCTTTCGGGGCTGTTTTTGCATGCTAGTTTAGCCCCATTTATGTTCGCTGTTTGACCTTGCTTAGAACTGTAAAGATGCTTATTTTTGGGCTGTCTTGATTCTGTCTTCACACTCCATGATCAAATAATGCATGCATTGTATAGTCATAGGTCATTCGGTATGCTTGATTTCATGTTTCGGGACCTATTCCATGCATCGGGTACCATTTTGCCATGTTTGGGACTGTTTTGCATCTCATTTTGCCTCTGAAATTTTCATGATAGTATGTCATATTCCATGTCTTGTTAAAGTGGCATTCTGCGTCAGAGGTTTGTTCTCGGTTTGCGTGCACGCGTGCACGCATTTCGAGTTGTCTCATTTTCATCTAATGGCCTCCTATGTGAGTGTGGCTGAGGTCCACTTGTGTTGGTGTAAGTCCATTATGCATTGTGTATGCCATTTCATTCCATAGCATTGTGTATGCTAGGCTGTATATTAGTGCATTGTGTATGCCATATTACCTCGTGCATCGTGTATGCCATTTCATAGCATGTTGCATGTTAGGATGTATCTTAGTTGCATTTCATGCATATCATGCATATTGCATTGTGTTCGGGATAGGAGTTAGCCCGGGCACGGGAAACGAGGTACGTTTCGTACTCCGAGTGACGGAACGTATCTCAATTTCCCAGTCACCGACACTCTGAATTATCCATGATGGAGTTAGGTCTTGTTCTGTTTTCATGTGCATTTCATTCTATATTGAGTAGTGCAATTCGATTCCTCGACCATCGTGCATCGATATGCGTGATTGGTGGCACGAGGATCGAGGCATGCATACATTTGTGAAAATACATTGGCATGCCCCTTTCATGCTCTCTGTTGCAGCAAATCAAGAATCAGCAGTCTTCCGAGGCTTGGCGCGCTTTCCAAAAAACCATTGCAAAACAGAGGCTAATTGGGACATCGTTGTGGATTTCCGCGCGAAGGCAACCCGAACATGCATCATTCACCATCTAAAGAAGAGTCAAGACAGTCCCTGGCTTGCATGCCAGTTTATTATTTTTCTTAGTTAATTTGTTAATTAATTAGAAATTTGTACATATTTTGGACTATATTATTTATTTGGACTGCATTTATTCGGATCAGATATTATTCTTTTGGACCCTCTCAAGAAGGGCAATGTTGTAATAAGTGTGCGTGGGTGTGTGCATGTCTTCCAACCCCACGTCTTTCTTCCCTTTTATTTACCAGCTTATGATGGTTAGATTAGGGCATGTTTCAATTAGCATACAGTATAATAGCATGTTTACATTCATTTATCTGTCTTGCATGCACCGGGCTCGGCGCATCATACAAACTGCATTCGTATTTCAATTCCAAGTTGAATACATGTTAACTATAGCATTCCATATGCCATGTTTAGAATAGCCGAGCCTGCTATAGTTACATTTTTGCATGTGTTGCATTAGGCATTTCTGTATATTTAGGATCATGCATGGATTTCTAACTAGCTTCTATTTTGGCTTGGAGTACTCGGTGAGTTTTATGCTTTAGCATCCTTGCATGCGTGTGAGTGACTGCCATGAATAGCATGCTTACCATGAGGCTAACTGTTTATGTGATATAACTGCCTTGAATGCCTGTGGGTGGAGGTTGAGTTATTTGGATTGGAACAAAATCATTGACTATGAGTTTTAAGCCCACTAGACAGTGGCAAAATCATGGTTTCTAAGCCCACCCAAGGGCGGCAAAATCCACGTTTTAAGCCTACTTGCGAGTAGCAAACCGTTTTCACAAACAAACATGAAGTGTTTTGTTCCAATTCAGACGACTCAGTCTATACTTGTATGCTGTGCGCATCACATAGTAACCTAGGCTAACAACCGGAATAAGAACACACAATGTTTTCAAAAATAGATATCATGGTTAGTAGAGGCCGATCTTTGATTGGGCGAGCGGGGGTGCTCATGAAGTGACCTTCCCCAATCGTACCCAAGTTCCCGAGCCGAAACAACTTTGGTGATGACGGACACGTGGCCTTAGGCAAACGAGTCAAGGTTTCCTAAATTTTCCAAAAGTAAAATATTTAGGTGGCGACTCTGTATCTGGCAAAGCAGTCCATGTTTGGCACTTCTTTTCTAAAAATTTGTTTTCTCAAAACGATTTGCCGGATTTGGACTCTTTGGTTCAAGATTAAGAACCGTGACACAAAATCGAGTCCGAGCTGTAGCGAGGTCCCCCGCGGGCTTGTCTACAGTGTGTTCGGCCACTGACATACCATTCTTCAACCTCAGGTTTACTAGCCTTCTCATCACCAAGGCTTTATTTTGGACAGTCTTTGACTGGTACATACCTTCTAACTTTATCCAGAGGGCATAAGCATCTGTTTCCTGGGCGACATCATGAAAAACACTATGGTCAATCCATTTTCTGATCTGACCAACAGCCTCCCAGTTCTTCTTCTTCCAGTCATCATCCTTTTCATCTTCTAGTTTGATTCCTCCAAGCTTAATGGAGTCAAACAAATCACTACAAGTATAGGATGTCCTCCATCTATGGATTCTAAATTGCATAAATAGTAGCATTTAATTTGATCATTGAACCTGAATTTGACGTTGATTCCTCCATCAACAATTATCACTACAGAAATGATCTTCGTTTGAAACATCAGACTTCACTGTTGAGTTCGAACTGGTCAAATTAGTCGAAAAAGACTCCAAACTGCCAATTTAAAAATCTGAAAATTTTTAAAATTTAATTTGCAAAGTCCAACTTCCAAATAGTTAGAAACCACTATTGAATCACCAAGTTCGGACTCCGAATGGCATAGATGTAGCCAAAATAGTTGAATGGTTCAAATCGACAGAATTTGGAGCAGTTGAGAAGCATTAGATAATTCCTTCAGTTTGGCTGGCATCAGGCTGGCATCAATGGTGCGGCGGCGCGACTTGGTCTGCTACTCAGTCAACGGCTTGGTCACCGGCTCAGTCACTGGCTCGATCAATGCAAGTTGGGGCAGGTCGATACGGGTCTGAGTGGGATGACGTCAAGAGCGTGGCGCATGGGCACGATGTCGCCAGCACGTGGCGCGTGCGGTGTCTTCTGGCATCCTTTTTCGACGCAATTGTTTCCTATGTTCTGGTCTCGTTGAGAGCTTCAACGTGGTGTGATCAAAAGTTAATTTCGACCACTTTGAAATATGGACAATTCTAAAAACCACACTATGTTTTTTCAAAAAATCAACCAACGAGGCTCTGATACCACTTGTTAGGATTAAGGACACCCAACTCAATCACACACACACACACACACACACACACATAACACAAAATTTACATGGTTCGGCAGAATGCCTATGTCCATGAAGTAGAAATTAAGTTTTCACTAAAACAAAGCAATTACAAACAAATGGAGTAAGAGAAAAATTCTCTATCAACTCATAGCTCTCTCTCTCTCTCTCTCTCTCTCTCTCTCTCTCTCTATAATTTCTGATAGAAATGAGCTTCTCCCTCCGTTTTGGTTTATGTACAAAGCTGAGAGGTGTGAACACTCGGGTTGGCAACCGTTTCTTCTTGTAGCTGGTTAGTTGGCAGCCACCATTCTTGACCTCTCTTGAAGCTTCCACTTCAGCTTCTTCCAGCACCTAGTTAGCCTCCAATCTTGACTTCCAAGAAGTTCCAGAATGGTGTGGATTGTTGTGGATTCACAACAAAATCTGACCGTCAACCGGCTATCCTGAGGCTGGGGCCTACGGATACTATGATATCCTTATAAAATGTCCTTTTTTCGTTTAGGGAAAAAAAAAAAAGCATATTAAAATATTTACGAATTAGATAATACAATATAAGCACAAATATTGCACTATATTTAATTGTTAGACACTAATTTATTTAATCATTTTGATTTTGAATTTTTATGTTTTTAGTAAATTTTTAAAATATTTTAATAAGATATATTTTAATTTTTAGTTGCACTTAAAAAGTAAGTATTTGTGAATTTTAAAAAAAAATACTAAATACGAAATATACAAAAAAAATACAAAATTTTATACATTTTTATATTTTTTATATTCATGAAATTTTTCAAAAACATTTCTTCATAAATATTTTTAGTTTTTAAATATATTTAAATTAAGTAGCTTTTTTAAAAAAAATATTTGAATATGTAAGAAGTGCACTAATAATAACAAAACACAAAAAACTTAAAAGCTCAAATTTTATATTCAAAATATTCGACACCAAACAAACTAAAGTTTTAGACTACTGAGTAATTTTGTTTCAGCACTTTATACACATATAGCTATTGTTGTGTAGCATATTGCACTCATTTTAAGATTTATTTTGACAAAAAATCGACTAGAATATTTTTGTAAAAAATAAAATTAATCGGATATCCGTAATTCTTTCATCAAATCATATTTGTATCTTAAGAAAAAATGAAAAGTATAAATTGAAATATAAAACTAAATAGAAATATAATTTGATGAAAGGGTTATCGATGTCTTATCAACTTATTTTTTTATAAATATGTTTTACTCGATATCTTGTAAAAATTAAATAGTTTCGATTATCAAAATTAGCCTCAAAATATACCTAATATGCTTCACAAAAGTGGCTACTATGCGCTATGAATGGCAACTACCCCAAATCCTATGTTTGGTTTCAACTTTAGAATTAGGTTTTTTTATTTTTATTTTATTTTTTAAGAAAAATAGAAACCAGTTTGACGAAAATAAATATAAAAAAGATATTTTTAATTTTTTTTTAAAAAAAATTCTATCAAAAAAGGTAAAACTATATAACAAGTTAAGTGTTCTTTATTTATTTATTTTTTCATGAAATTAGATTTTAGTAATTTACAAAAAAAAATTTAAAAACAGGTTCTAAAAATCATACCAACAAACTTTAGAAAGTTGAGTAACTCAATTGTTTGTGTCAATCATACCAATTTGGTCTTACTTCAATAAATTGAATTGTTCATTTTGTATAAAGCACTAAGAAGATCATCTATACTAAAATCAGGTTAATTGAATATCTGTATCTATTTCATCTTATTTTATTTTTCTTAAAAAATAAAATAAAAGAAACAAACTACCTTTTTTTTTTTTAAGGATTGATAATAGACGAACTATTTTTAAAATTATATTATTTGTTAATTATTTTTTAAACTTATATGATCAGATCAAGTGAATGTTCAATTAATCTAATTTTTAGTATGAATAATTACTCCAAAAATTTTATAACATAAATAATTTAAACAGCCGGTCGAACTTGACTGTCGAATTTGAAAAATCCAATCCATAATTGTTTATTCCTCAATAAAAACGAAGACTTACACAAAAGTCTTCTTCAACACTTTCTACACAACTACAACTAAAGACTTACACAAAAGTCTTCTTCAGCACTTTCTACGCAACTACAACTAAAGACTAATTACACAAAAGTCTTCTTCAACACTTTCTACACAACTACAACTAAAGACTTACACAAAAGTCTTCTTCAGCACTTTCTACACAATTACAACAAAAGCCATCTAGCCTAATGAGTACAAGTTGATAGATCGTTTAGAAACTGGCTTGGCTTTTTTAATTTTTTAACTATTATAGTTTAGGATTAAAAAGTCTTTTTTAAAAAAAATGTTTTAGCATTTTTAATTTTTGTTGAAAGAAAAAATGTAATGATTATAGGTTGGATGTAAAAAATTGCATTTTTTATGAAATAATTTCTTTCATAAAATTTACACATTTTGTTATAATTTACACCTTTTGTGAAAACAGAACTTACACCTTTTTGTGAAAAACTTACAAATTTTCTGAAACGTTACAGCTTTGGTAAAAAAAAATTTCTTTCATTAAAGTTACACATTTTGTTAAAATTTACACTTTTTGTGAAACCTTACAAATTTTTGTGAAACCTTATACATTTTTGTGAAAATACTTACACTTTTTGTGAAATAATTTATTTTATAAAATTTACACCTTTTGTTGGAACTTACACCTTTTGTGAAAACAAAACTTACATCTTTTTTGAAACGTTGCACCTTTTATGAAAAAATTTATTTCATTAAATTTATACATTTTGTTAAAACTTGCACATTTTGTGAAAAATTACACTTTTTCGTGAAAATACATACACCTTTTGTGAAATAATTTATTTCCTAAAATTTACACATTTTATTGGAACTTACACATTTTCTGAAATTACTTACACATTTTGTGAAAAAATTTACACTTTTTGTGAAATGTTACACATTTTTACACCTTTTGTTAAAACTTACACCTTTTGTGAAAATTTACACATTTTCGTGAAAATGCTTACACCTTTTGTGAAATAATTTATTTCATAAAATTTACACATTTTGTTGGAACTTACACTTTTTGTGAAAACAAAACTTATACCTTTTATGAAATTACTTACACATTTTGTGAAAAAAAAAAACTTACACATTTTCTGAAACATTACACCATTTGTGAAAATTTTTCTTTCATTAAATTTACACATTTTGTTAAAACTTGCACCTTTTGTGAATATTACACCTTTTTGTGAAAATGCTTACACCTTTTGTAAAAACTTACACATTTTGTAAAATAATTTATTTCATAAAATTTACACCTTCTATTGGAACTTACACCTTCTGTGAAAACAAAACTTACACTTTTTATGAAAAATTTTCTTTCATTAAATTTATATTTTTTGTTAAAACTTGCACCTTTTGTGAAAACTTACACATTTTCATGAAAATATTTACACTTTTTGTGAAATAATTTATTTCATAAAATTTACACCTTTTGTTGGAACTTACACCTCTTGTAAAAACAAAACTTACACCTTTTGTAAAATTACTTACATTTTTTCTGAAACATTACACCTTTTGTGAAAAAATTTCTTTCATTAAATTTACACTTTTTATTAAAACTTGCATCTTTTGTGATAACTTACACATTTTTCGTGAAAATACTTACACCTTTTGTGAAATAATTTATTTTCTAAAATTTACCCCTTTCGTTGGAACTTACTCCTTTTCTAAAAACAAAAATTACACATTTTGTGAAAAAACATAAATATTTTCTGAAACGTTACACTTTTTGTGAAAATTTTTCTTGCATTAAATTTACACTTTTTGTTAAAATTTACACATTTTGTGAAAATTCAAACCATTTGGTGAAAATACTTACACGTTTTGTGAAAAGTTTAAACCTTTTGTGAATTAATTTATTTCATAAAATTTACACCTTTTGTTGGAACTTACACCTTTTATAAAATTTCTTACACCTTTTGTGAAAAAACTTACACATTTTCTAAAACGTTACACCTTTTGTAAAAAAATTTCTTTCATTAAATTTACACCTTTAGTTAAAACTGACACCTTTTGTAAAAACTTACACATTTTCGTGAAAATACTTACACATTTTGTGAAATAATTTATTTCATAAAATTTATACATTTTGTGAAAACAAAACTTACACATTTTGTGAAATTACTTACTCATTTTGTGAAAAAAACTTACACCTTATCTGAAATGTTACACTTTTTGTGAAAAGACTTGCACAAAATGTGTAACTTTTCACAAAATGTGTAATTATTTTCACAAAAAGATGTAAGTTGTCACAAAAAGTGCCAGTTTGAACAAAAAGTGTAAATTTTATGAAAGAAATTATTTTACAAAAGATATAACTTTTCAGAAGAGGTGTATGTTTGTTCACAAAATGTGTAAGTAATTTCACAAAAGATATAAGTTTTGTTTTCACAAAAGGTGTAAGTTTCAACAAAATGTATAAATGTTATAATATATATATATATATTACACAAAAGGTGTAAATATTTTCACGAAAAGGTGTAAGTTTTGAAAAATAAATGTGTAAATTTTATGAAAAAAATTATTTCACAAAAGATGTAACTTTTCATAAACGGTGTAAAGTTTTTTATAAAAGATGTAAGTAATTTCACAAAAGGTGTGAGTTTTGTTTTCACAAAATATGTAAGTTCCAACAATAGATGTAAATTTTATGAAAAAAAATATTTCACAAAATGTGTGAGTTTTGATAAAAGGTGTAAGTATTTTCACAAAATGTAAATTTTCGAAAATGTGTAAGTTTTATGAAAATGTATAAATTTTATAAAAGAATTTTTTTTTAGAAAATGTGTAACTTTTTCGAAAAATGTGAAAGTTTTTTCACAAAAGATGTAAGTTATTTCACAAAATGTGTAAGTTTTATTTTCACAAAAGGTATAAGTTCACAAAAGGTGTAAATTTTATTTAAAAAAATATTTCACAAAAGGTGTAACTTTTGACTAAAGGTGCAAGTATTTTCACGAAAAATTGTAAGCTTTTAGAAAATGTGTAAGTTTGAACAAAATGTGTAAATTTTATGAAAGAAATTATTTCAAAAAATATGTAACTT
Source organism: Camellia lanceoleosa (assembly GCA_025200525.1). Taxonomy (NCBI): domain Eukaryota; kingdom Viridiplantae; phylum Streptophyta; class Magnoliopsida; order Ericales; family Theaceae; genus Camellia; species Camellia lanceoleosa. The sequence goes on along the minus strand of CM045760.1, from coordinate 73,487,201 downwards.
TTCTGAAAAAGTGTATGTTTTTTCACAAAATGTATAAGTAATATTTGTAAGTCGTCAAAAGTTACATCTTTTGTAAGTAATTTCACAAAATGAGTAAGTGTGCACAAAAGGTGTAAGTAATTTCACAAAAAAATGTTAGTTTTCACAAAAGGTGTAAAGTCTTCACAAAAAGTGTAAGTGTTCACAAAAGGTGTAAGTTTTCTTGAAACTACTTATGCCTTTTTTTGAAATTATTTACGCCTTTGGTGAAAATTTATGCCTTCTTGTGAAGTTATTTACACATTTTTGTAACAACTTACGCATTTAGTCATATAATATATTATTTTACTAATTTACCTGGAAAGTGACCTGCTTAGCAAGTCACCAATGTGTAAGTTTTCTTGAAATTTGGTATAACCCAATACGTAAAACATATAAGTGCAATATATAAAAGGTGTAAGTGCCTTGCATACCATATGTAAGGCACACCTAAAAAAAGTCTTGTTTTATGGTGTTGATACATGAAAATGTTATAAATAAATCATTTCTAGTCATAACTAAAAGGACCATAATAAATAATAACCAAACACCGTGGGTATGCTTGGTTTGGTTTTGCAAGAGTAGTTTTAAAATTATTTTGGGAGAGAGTTTAAAATTTTCTTGATTTGTTTGGTTGTGTAATTTGAAAATAGTTTTGGAGTTTGAGAGTTTGGAATGATTTGATATTTTGTTACAATTGAGTAGATGTGTGTAAGAGAAAAAGTGATTGAGAATGAGAGAAGAGAGAGAAAAAGTGATTGATTGATAGGTAAGAAAGAAAGTGATTTTGAAAATTGTTACGAAAAATTTACAAACCAAACAAATTTTTAGAAAATTTTTTCCAAAATCACTCTACAAATCCAAACCAAACATACTCCATATCTTCAACAGAACTTAAAAATAATCCCAATAAGTCAAGTCATAACTAATCCCACAATGATTCATAACCAACGGTCATAACCAAAATAACAAATACAAGAAATCGTAGTTAAGTTATAGCCAATATTACAATAAATCATAACTAAAACCACAATGTGTCATAACCAAAGATTAAAAAGATCATAACTATGATATATAACATACACTTTTTGTGATGTGTTTATAGAATTTTCTTACTAAAATATATCATTTCTATCTCAATTTATTTTTTTATAATTTTCAATCTACTTATAATAGTTACTCTCTAATATTTTTATAAAATTCAACCTTAAATCCCTTAATTGAAATTTATATTTATCCAAATGGACTTATAATATTTACATTCAGTAATATTTCATTATTATTTAATATGGAAAAAAAAAATCATTGCCATTAATTTGTGCCCCCTATATGAATTATTAGCCACATCGCCCATCGCCATCGCCCACCGCCAACGCCACAAAGCTTGGAAAGAATATAATGTTGCTACAAAATTAGTGCAAATATTGACAAATCAAATATTCATATTAAATCCAATAAATTTTTCAAAAAAAAAATTTATATTAACGCCAACCTAATAATAATAATAAAAAAAATTGTTTATGTAAATATCAGTGGAAATAAATAATAAAAAATAAAAATTTGATTGTTTATGTAAAAATAGTAAATAAATGATTTTTGTTTGTTTACAAATGTTTGATTATTTTCCAACTCGAGAAAATATAAAACAATGAAAATCTCTCTATATAAATAAATAAGAAGGGTAAAACTATCATTTTCATTATTATCCCATCACAATAGATATGATGTAACATGGAAAGTGTGATATTGTATATCCACCAATTTTGAAGAATATATAATCCAAAAGTATATTATATATTGTCTAAAAATATTACAAACAAAGAATATGTGAACTTCAAACATATTATCTCCAATCTAGCCTTTTATATCTTAGAATCAAACACAGTTAAGATCTTAAAAGATAACGATTTATATCATCAAAACATAACAGTAATAAGCTCTACAATTTCTCAAGTTGAAAAAAGAGAATTTCATTTTACTCCTCAAATTTTATATCGATAATCAATTATACCCCTAGACTTCGAATAATTTTAATTTTACCCCAATTTTTTTTTTTAAAATCGTATCAATTTGCCCCTAATGGTCACATTTAAATAGGGGGAAAAAAAACTGTATTTTGACCCAAAATTTCAAACTATACATTCAAACTCACCTTCTCCTCCCCAAACTTAGCCTTTCTCTTCTCTGTACCTCTACAACTCCGCTGACCACAACCGCTAGCGGCTAGTCATCATCCTCCCTCCGCTGCGTGTGGCCAGTAACCTTTGGCCCCACCATAGCAAGTGCACAGTGCACAATGCACAGATCTAGTAACTACCCAACTTTCTTATGTCCTCATTCACCATCATCGGTACCATTTCAGCCGCCTCTGCCACTGTGCCATTCTTTCCAACCACTCCATTTGCCTTTATCTCAATAATAAACAAATCAAAACTGATTCAATTACATAAAAACCTATACAATAAAATAAAGTTTTACTCTATAAATCATAACCAAATTGACATGAAAATTTAAAGGATCTACAAAATCGAAAGAGGTTTTTAGAGAGAGGACTCAAATTAGTTTGAGAGAGAGATTCACATGGGCAAAAAATCTTACTTCACTGAGATTGAATAAAAAAAGAAGAAGGAAGAGAGAGAAGAGAATCCCAGAAGAGAATATCTTTTGTTCTATGTTGCGGAGTTGGAGTGATAATTTTGTGAAGGGTGTAATGTTTTTTGGTTGAAAATTTGCGATGTGTTTTGATGCTTTTTGTTTAATAGTGTGTGGGTTTTGATTTTGATTTCATGTTTCTCATAAATAAATAAGTTGGAATGGGGATGACGTTGAAGGTTAAGCCTTTAATGGTGATGAACGGTTACAAACCCAGGTTTAAATTGAGGGTTTTGTATACATATAGAGGAGAAAGGGACAGGGTTTGGGGAAATAAAGGAATAGAGAGAGAGTGTGAGATTTTTGGAGGGAGGGTTTGCACATTGTAGTAGCAAGCACCCATAAAAGGCACATGTGGTGGAGGGAGGTGGTGGGCTAGCCATCAGCGGTGGTGGCTGGCTGAGTTATAGAAGTATAGAAAGGAGAGAGAGGATGAGTTTAGATAGGAGATATTGAGTTTGAATATATAATTTGAAATTTAGTGTCAAAATATTTGGATTAATGAAGCCCCACCCAAAGCACAATTTATAAGCTGGTTGGCTTGGAGCGGTAGAATCAAAAGCGACTACTATTACAGAGAGGTTTGGAGTGTTGGGTCACTCATTGTGGTGATTGACCTTTTTTGTTCAGCTGCTGTGGAATCTGTGGATCATCTTTTTGTGCAGTGTTTTTAGATTTGGAAGGTTTGGAGATGTTTGTTACAATGTTGGAATCTCTGTTGGGTATCCCCTACTACTGTGGATGAAGTGCTATCTTGGTGTATAGCGATCCCGGTTTTCCCTTCATTGTTTAATTGTATTTCGGGCTTGGGTCCGTGGTTGTTGGTTGTTGTCTTATTCTCGTTTCCATCCTTCATTCTTTGTATTTGAGTCTTGGGTTGTGTTGGCCAGGCATGAAATAGGTTGGTTGTATTTAGAAACCAAAAGTTGATGCCCAGATTTTGGCCTTCACGCTCGAGCAGGGCTTTTGACGCTCGAGTGGGCCCTTTGCTTTTGTTCCTCCGCTCGAGTGGGCAGTTTGGTGCTTGAACGGGATTATTCAGTCTCTAGTATTTTTTTCCCTACAGGTCATCGGACGCCGAAGGCCCACTTTCACGCTTCGGCGGGACCTTTGTCTGCAGAACTTCTGGAAGTGTGCATTCGACGCTCGGGCGTCGCTTTTCACGCTCGAGCGAGAGTCTATATCTGACGCTCGAGCGGGCTATGTAGTATATCAGTCCGTGGGAAGTCATTTTTGGTCACTTTTTCGACCATCTCTCTCTCTCTCTCTAACTTTTCAAAACCCCCATTTGAGCGCTCCTCTCTCTAGCATACACCTCTCTATGAAATCATCTAGAATTAGTGATCTTCCACCCTAGTCCCTTTGTAAAAAGGTGTGGAGCTTGGTGTGGGCTACATTTTGATCCGAAAATCTTTGGGTTTGGAGCACCTTTGAATTTCTTCATCTTCTCCTTTGAGCTCCGACATTTGAGGTAGGGATAACTACTCATATTTATGATCTTTGACATAAACTTGTGGTCATTTTGATTTAATGTTGAAGTTGGGAAATTTTGGGTGTTAGGGTTTCAAAATGTTTAAAGAGGGGTTTTGTCCTTTGACTGATACATGTGTATTTTGGGTCTTAAAATAAGGGTATTGATGTTTATTGATGATATTTGGACCTTTGGGTCAATGTTGAGAAAAATGGGAGAAAAGCCCTAATTTATTGTAATGAATTAATTTGTATAATTAATTCGGGAAAGTTATGAAAATATGAAATTTAGTTTGAAATAATGAAATTGGGTAATTATGAGACTTAATGGTGGAGTTGGATTGATTAATCACTCACCTTTGAAATTGTAGATAATTTATCTGTTTGATAATTTATTATCTGTTTAGAAATAAATGTTTTGGGCTATCGGTGGAAGATAGTTTTGATTGTTGTAGATACTGCATGATGATTAGGTGAATTAAAACTAATCTTATGAGCATGCCATTGAATATGACGGATGGAATAACACATTGAATATGTGTTTTGCTTGATCATTGTATATGATAAGTGGTTAAATACATTGTCTATAAATGTTGTTTGGGAGAAGATAGGGGATGTACTCCACGATTTGGGAGGAGATAGGGGATATACTCCATGATTTGGGAGGAGATAGGGGATGGACTCCTAAACCGGATTTGGGAGGAGATAGAGAATGGACTCCAATGATAACTAAGTTGGCCGGAGTGTCCAGGGTGAAAGTCCCGAAATCCTAATTGCATTTGTGTAACGTAGATAAATTGAAGCATTGAAATGATGATAATATGAGTTGTAGTCTCATTTGAACTTTAAGTGTCGAAGTGTTAATTACGTGAGTTGTAGTCTCATGTTAATTGATCATAACCAAAGTGTTGTTGATATGAGCTATAGTCTCATTTGAACTGCTTGGATGGATAGGGAACCATATCTATGAATTGGTTTAGATAATGAAATGGAAGGAGATGTATGTTGTTTATCTGAGTTAAACATTTATCAAATGCCAATGTTTTAGTTATTGCTCATATTATGTTTAGCATATCTCTACTAGCCGTTGGCTCACCCTATATGGGACATTATTTTCAAGTTCAGGTGTTATGCCCCCTCCAAGGCCTTAGCTTGGGTGGTTTTGGGGGTTGAAGACCGCTTTGGTGGATTGATTATTTTGGTGTTACATGTACATTAAAGCAAAGGGCTTATTTGTGTAGGAGTTAGAACTTTTTTTTTTTGTAACCAAGTGTTGACTTGGAAAGTTGTAAGCCTACAGGGCATTTACTTTTGTTGTCAACATGTATTACTTTTTGTAAGAATACTCTGATGAACGGAAATATGCTTTATTCTCTTGTCTATGAATATCATGAATGTTGGTTATATGTATTTTTTTTTAGGGCGTTACAACTTGGTATCAGAGCGTACCGGGTTTGAATACTTGGGTACGTGGGAAGTGGTTAGTACCACAATGGGTTTGTCTCGCTTATTAGAGACTTAGATGTAATGTTATGTTTTTATTTGATAACAGGTTTACATGACTATTTGGGTATGAGATTTAGTTTCTAGGATGTTGATTGGGTCCTTGGCTTTCTGGGAGTCCTGTTGGAAAGGCACTTAATCACTGCTGTTTCTAACTGGAACTCTAGCAACGCCTCGGGACTGTCATTATTCGGAAATGAAATTCGTAAGTGCTTATGCGATTATGTGCTTACATGGAATGAATTACTATTGTCCACTGCATTAGGACATGAGTGATATAGCTTCGGCACATTTGTGAATGTGCTAATGTCTTCGTTACATTATTAGGATGTCAGGACGAGGAGGTGGTGGAAGGCGAGGTAGGCCTAGGAGGCAGGAGATGCCTATACCAGATAAGATTCCTACAGAAGAGGGTGTTGGTCGTGCCAATGTGGCGAGCCAGAGGTCAAGAGCCATGGACGCCTTAGCCCGCGAGATGGCAGGAGCGTTGAGGGAATCTATGGGCATTCTCATGGCTGAGAATCAAGCCCAGGCCCATGTGGTTGAGGCAGGGCCTTCCTTTCTAAAAAGGGAGTTTTTCGCCTAATCCGGATAAGTTTCTGGGGGATCTGAAAGAGCCACTTTAAGACTGATGAGTGGCTTGAGCAGATGATGATGACGTTTGAGATCCTAGGCATCGAAGACGGAGCCTTTAGAGTGACCTTGGTGTCCTTCCAGCTGAAGGGAGACGCGGGTCAGTGGTGGAAGTTTGTTCGAGGTCGTATTGGTTGGACTTGGGAGGCCTTTGTAGATGCTTTCCAGGAGAAGTTTTTGCCTACCGTTGTTAGGGAGAAATTGAGGGATCAGTTCTGTCAGCTCAAGCAACTAAACACCCCATTGGCCAAGTTTGAGGCCGCATTTACCAGTTTATCTAGGTTTGCACCTGAGCTAGTGGCGTCTGAGGAACGCCGTTGTCTTGAGTTCGAGAAAAAGTTGAGGCACGGGCTCAAGACTAAAGTTGCAAGGTCCATGACTCGGGAGTATGGGCGCCTTGTGGATGTTGCAGTCCATCTTGAGATTATTATGCATGAGGAGGAGGAGAGGATGAGGGGTTCCAAGAGGAGTCAGGATGGTTAGGAGGACGGTAGAAAGTAGAAGGGTCTTAACCTTCAGCAGTCCTAGGGTGCGTTTGCGAGATCTACCTTTCCAGTGTCGAGTTCAGGCTCTGGGAGAGGCATCAGGGAGACTTTACCTGTTACAAGTGTGGTCAGCAGGGCCACAAGTCTCCAACTTGCTCGCAAAAGAGAAGAGGGCAGAGAGCAGCTTCATCTTCGGCTCGTCCTCAGAGCCAATGTCAGGGCAGAGGCCAGCCACTTTCGTGTTACCAGTGTGGTCAGGCGGGGCACCTGAAGAGGTTTTGCCCGCAATTGAGTGGCACATCTGGTGCATCTAGGTCGAGGTAGAGTTTTCAACCCATTTCGGCCAGTTCAGCCTCGAGGTTAATCAGAGAGCCTCTTGCCGGGCTTATGCAAAGAAGGTTTTTGCTCCGAGAAGTGAGCAGGTAGATCAAGGGCCTACAGGGTGTGTGTATGCTGTTACTGCGCAGGATCTTGTACCGGCTCCATCTGTTGTGAGAGGTACTTTTCTGTTTTGCAACTCGGTTGCTAATGTGTTGATTGATACGGGTGCATCTCATTCCTTTATATCTGTTGCATTTGCATCTGTTTTGGGGTTGGAGTTGGCACAGTTAGCTTCTCCTATTTGTGTTGTGTCACCTGTCGGGGGTGAGTTGATTTTGAAACAGGGATGTAAGGGTTGTGATATTGAGGTCGCCGACCACCAGCTTCTATTTTCTTTTGTAGTTATGGCTATGTCGGGTTTTGATGTAATCTTGGGTATGGACTGGTTATCGTCATACCGAGCTGTTATTGATTACTACCGCTAGAGGGTTACTGCGTGTACCTTGAGCGGGGATTGTTTCCATTTCTTGGGAGATCAGGTTGGTAGCGTTTTGCCATCAATGTATGATCCGCGAGGGCGGGGTGAGCTTAGTTCTCTTCTCATTAGTTGTATGAATAGTGAGTGGAGTGAGACCCAGGCCGAGTTGCCAAGAGTGGTCTGTGAGTACTCGGACGTCTTCCCCGAGGATCTCGTTAGTTTGCCACCTCATCGAGAGATTGAGTTCTCTATCGACTTAGTGCCTGGCATTGCACCGATTTCCATGGCACCGTGTCGTTTTGTCTCAGCCGAATTGAGTGAGTTGAAGATTCAACTCCAGGAGTTGCTAGATAAGGGCTTTGTTCACCCTAGTACTTTGCCATGGGGAGCACCGGCCCTCTTTGCTAAAAAGAAATATGGCGTTTTGAGACTTTGTATTGATTATCGAAAGTTGAATCGGACTACGGTTAAAAATAAATACCCTATGACTCGTATAGATAATCTGTTTGACTAGTTGAAAGGGTCCCGTTGTTTCTCTAAGATAGACTTGAGATCGAGTTACCATCAGTTGAGGGTCAGGGAGGAGGATATCCCGAAGATGGCATTCCATACGCGGTATGGCCATTATGAGTTTCTGGTGATGCCTTTTGGGCTCACCAATGCACTGGCAGTGTTTATGGACTTGATGAACCGAATATTCCAGGAGTTCTTAGATCGCTTTGTGGTCGTCTTTGTGGACGACATCCTGATTTATTCACCTTCTGAAGGGGAGCACAAGGAACACTTGAGAGTAGTGCTTGAGTTGCTTAGAGCCCATAAGTTGTATGCCAAGTTTGGGAAGTGTGAGTTCTAGCTAAGAGAGGTTAAATTCTTAGGCCATGTGGTCTCCGGGGAAGGGGTGTCTGTTGATACATCCAAGATAGAGGCAGTGCAAGATTGGGCACAGCCTAGGAGTGTTTTTGAGATCCGCAGTTTTTCTGGGATTGGCCGGTTATTACCGTAGGTTTGTGAAAGATTTCTCTAGGCTAGTCTCACCATTGACTAGATTGATGCGGAAAGGGGTCAAATTTGTATGGAGTGAGACTTGAGAAAAGTCGTTCCGAGAGCTTAAAGTTAGACTTACCACCACTCCAGTTTTGATTATTCCGGAGAGGGGTTTAGGTTATACTGTGTACTGTGATGCCTCACGAGAGGGTTTGGGTTGTGTATTAATGCAAGAGGGGAAAGTAGTAACCTATGGCTCACGTCAGTTAAAAATACATGAGAAGAATTATCCTACACATGACCTAGAGTTAGCAACTGTAATTTTTGCCTTGAAGATTTGGAGGCACTACCTGTATGGTGAGAGGTTCGAGGTGTTCTTGGATCATAAAAGTTTGAAATATCTGTTTACACAGAAAGACTTAAATTTGGGGCAAATGAGGTGGATGGAGTTGATTGAGGATTATGACTTTGAGTTGCACTATCACCCTGGAAAGGCCAATGTTGTGGCCGATGTCCTTAGTAGGAAATCCATTAGCAATGTAGCTTGTATAGCCATCTAGGAATAGGAGATGTTGGGCGCTTGGCGAGTTTGATTTGCTTCTAAGTGAATCGCTTGAGTCCACGACCTTGTTTTCTATAGTTCTATTTCACACTTGTGAATCGAGTATTAGAGGCACAGAGAAGTGACCTTGAGGTAGAATCCCTGTGGGAGAAGATCTCTAGTAGGAAGGTTGAGAAAGGTTTGACTGTATATCCCGACCTGAGTGTGAGATACTAAGACCGTCTGTTTGTGCAGGAGTCTTGCCGAGAGGAGGTACGAGAGTTTCACCATTCACGCCTTTGCGGCATCTGGGAGGCACTAAGATGTATCGTGATTTGGGTCGCCAGTTTTGGTGGCGAGGTATAAAGAAAGATGTGGCAGTGTTTGTGTCTAAGTGCCTTACTTGCCAGCAAGTGAAGGTCGAGCATCAGAAGCCAGCGGGTTTGTTGCAACCCTTGCCTATAGCCGAGTGGAAGTTGAAGCATGTCACGATGGACTTCGTTGTGGGTCTTCCGAGAACTCAACAGGGTAGTGATGCTATTTGGGTGGTCGTAGATCGATTGACTAAGTCGGCGCACTTTATTCCCATACACGTGAGAGATTCTAGAGATCATCTTGCCAACTTGTATATTCGGAACATAGTGAGGTTGCACGGAGTCCTAGTGTCAATTGTCTTATATAGAGATTCACGTTTTACTGCTAGGTTGTGGCAGAGTTTGCAGAGTGCCTTGGGCACTAAGTTGACCTTTAGCATGGCTTATCATCCTCAGACTGACAGGTAGTCCGAGCGTACTATTCAGATCCTTGAGAATATGCTTTGAGGTTGTGTCCTTGACTTTAGTGGTTCATGGGAGAGGCACTTGCCCTTAGTGGAGTTTTCCTATAACAATAGTTTCCAATCGAGCATTGGTATGGCACCGTTTGAGGCCTTGTATGGCCAACCGTAGGTCTCCGGTGTTGGGCCAAGGTGGGTGATGCACCTTTGTTAGGCCCGAGTTGGTGCGAGAAACGACGGAGAACGTTGAGCTTATCCGTAAGAGGCTTGTTACAGCCTAGAGTCGCCAAAAGAGTTATGCCGACCGTTGGAGGAGGCTTTTGGCATTTGAAGTGGGTGATCACATCTTTCTAAAAATATCACCTAGGCGGGGTTTGATGAGGTTTGGGAAGAGTGGGAAGTTGTCCCCTCGGTTTATTGGTCCCTTTAAGATCCTTGAACGGATTGGGGAGGTTGCATACCGTTTAGCTTTACCGCCGTAGTTGTCCGGGATGCATGACGTGTTTCATGTTAGTATGCTTCGAAAGTACGAGCCAGATCTCTCACTTGTATTGAATTGGACCGACTTAGAGGTAGATGAGGATGCCTCGTATAAGGAGAAACCGGTGCGGGTCTTGGATAGGCAAGACGATACCCTTGGTGAAAGTTTTGTGGAAACATCACGGAGTGGAGGAAGCCACTTGGGAACGTGAGTTGGAGGTCCGCGAGAAATACTCGGACTTGTTTGTTAATGCTTAACCATGTATTTGGAATTTTGTTTTGTTAATGAATTCTGGAAACATTATATATGTTTTAGATTGTGGAAATGTTATAGCCATTGAATATGGTTCGGAAATGGAAGTTTACTTTAACATTGCATATGTTAATTATGTTTTGGAAATGCAAATATATTGTTGACATTGAATATGTTATTGAATTGTGGAATACTTCTGTTGAAATTGTTGAATTTCAAAGAAAAACATGTTGATAATGCATATTGAGTTATATTGTAAATTGCCCCTTGAAAAGAGATGGGATAACCGATAATGGGTCAAGATAATGGATGTTGAATTATATTGTGTTAAGAATTAGAAAAGATCACAATTTTTAAACTTATGTTGTCAATTTCGGGGACGAAATTCCTTAAAGGAGGGAGGTTATAGCGATCCCGGTTTTCCCTTCATTGTTTAATTGTATTTCGGGCTCGGATCCGTGGTTGTTGGTTGTTGTCTTATTCTCGTTTCCATCCTTCACTCTTTGTATTTGAGTCTTGGGTTGTGTTAGGCAGGCTTGAAATAGGTTGGTTGTATTTAGAAACCAAAAGTTGATGCCTAGATTTTGGCCTTCACGCTCGAGCGGGGCTTTTGACGCTCGAGTGGGCCCTTTGCTTTTGTTCCTCCGCTCGAGCGGGCAGTTTGGCACTCGAGCGGGATTATTTAGTCTCCAGTATTTTTTTCCCTGCAGGTCATCGGACGCTCGAGCGTCCACTTTCACACTCCAGCGGGGACCTTCGTCTGCAGAACTTTTGTAAGTGTGCATTCGACACTTGAGCGTCACTTTTCACGCCGGCAGAGTTCTGTTTGACGCCGAGTGGGCTGCCCACGCCGAGCTGGTCAGGTAGTATATCAGTTCGTGGGAAGCCATTTTTGGTCACTTTTTCGACCCTCTCTCTCTCTCTCTAACTTTTCAAAACCCTCGTTTGAGAGCTCCTCTCTCTAGAATACACCTTCTCTCTACGAAATCATCGGCATTAGTGATCTTCCACCCTAGTCCCTTTGTAAAAGGTGTGGAGCTTGGTGTGGGCTACATTTTGATCTGAAAATCTTTAGGTTTGGAGCACCTTTGAATTTCTTCATCTTCTTCTTTGAGCTTAAATTTGAGGTAGGGATAACTACTCATATTTATGATCTTTGACATAAACTTGTGGTCATTTTGATTTAATGTTGAAGTTGGGAAATTTTGGGTGTTAGGGTTTCAAAATGTTTAAAGAGGGTTTTGTCCTTTGACCGATACATGTGTATTTTGGGTCTTGAAATAAGGGTATTGATGTTTATTGATGATATTTGGAACTTTGGGTCAATGTTGAGAAAAATGAGAAAACCCTTAATTTCTTGTAATGAATTAATTTGTATAATTAATTTGGAAAAGTTATGAAAATATGAAATTTAGTTGGAAGTAATGAAATTGGGTAATTATGAGACTTAATGGTGGAGTTAGATTGATTAATCACTCACCTTTGAAATTGTAGATAATTTATCTGTTTGATAATTTATTATCTGTTTAGAAATAAATGTTTTAGGCTATCGGTGGAGGATAGTTTTGATTGTTATAGATACTACATGATGATTAGGTGAATTAAAACTAATCTTATGAGCATGTCATTGAATATGACGGATGGAATAACACATTGAATATGTGTTTTGCTTGATCATTGTATATGATAAGTGGTTAAATACATTGTATATGTATGTTGCTTGGGAGAAGATAGGGGATGTACTCCACGATTTGGGAGAAGATATGAGATGTACTCCACGGTTTGGGAGGAGATAGGGGATGGACTCCTAAACCGGATTTTGGAAGAAATAGGGATTGTAGACACCCCATTTTTGATCGACCTTAAGACTCGACGCCACCGATTGAGCGCTTGGTGATGTTGCATATCGTGCTCGTCCGAGAGGTTTGAGTCTCGGCCTTGAGCCTTGCCTCCGAACTTCGGGCTTTTTCTGCCTTGTCTCGCTTGCGAACTAGGCTCTTTTCTCTGCTCTCTTCCCAAAGGGAGGAAGAGGTCTCAGAGACCATCTCTCAAGGGCTATGGGCTAAATTTTGTGGTCAGAGGCCATTTTGCCCATTTCGAGCCCAATTCGGTTGAGCTGCCAGCCGAGTGCTTCGGTTCGGGACCGTCTAACCACCTCCGTTTGCTTCGATTTTTGGCATGCATCTCATTTACTCCCTTTTAAGGGACACTGAGGTCCGAGAGCTAACCGTGGTCGAACACCGCCTCCCGGTGCTTAATCGGGCCAGGTGGCCTGATCAAGGCTGCCCCGAACCTTCATTTTGCATCGGTTTTCGCTCATTTTGGCAGGACCTCTGTCTCATCACCATGAAGGTCATAGAAGGGTGGGAGGCCGAATTGGTCCAAAGAACCAATTATATTCCTTCAACGCCTCCATCGCCTGCTTTTCTCTCACTTTAAAGCCAATGTTGACTATCCTAGGCCATTTTCTTCAATCCTAACCCCATATTTGTGATGTACACATCTAGGAGGCCACCAATATTTGGTGGCCAAGTAATTCCATTTGAACCTTTTGAACCCCTTTGAAAAGTGGGTTGTTCTCTCTCATGGTTTACAGTTGCCAATTTTTGACCATAGGGCTGTGTTGAGAACACATGGGAGGCCACTAATATGGCATGGCCGGCCACTAATATTCATTGACCTTTTTGACCCTTGGCCATGGGAGGGCCACGCCACTTTCAAGCTCAAAAACCAGCTGGCCTTGCTCCTTGCTGCAGGTACATCTCAAATATGCATCTCATTTCCCCCCAGATTTGGTATCCGGGGGGCTGCCATTTTGGGGGGAAACTTGAGTTGTTTCCCCCCCTCTTTTTCCCCCCCTCTTTCTGCCTATATAAGCCAGCCTCTAGGTCTGGTTTGAGGGGTTGGAAAAAAACACCTTTGAGCTCCTATATTGTATCTCTCTCCCTCTATACTTCCAAGCTTCAAAACCTCATAAGTTCTATACCCTTTTCTTCACCACCACCTAGCACCACACCACCACTCCATTCCAGCAGCTAGGAGGGTCTTCTCAGAGGCTAGAAGACAGCATTTCTTGGTCCAAAGACAGCCAAAGACTTGGTCTATAAGGGTGAGCAACATTTCTCTCTTTTCTAGCTCATTTTTGCAAGTTTTTTTAGCCCTTCTTGCTTGTATATTTGAGCTCCGGCCATAACTGAAAGTAGAATTTTTTTGAGCTCTATTTCATCTTTCATTAAGGACCTCTTACTGTTTGAGGCCCCCATTTTTCACTTGCTTCATTATCCCTCTTGTATGCTTGTTTCTTGTGTAGTATTTGAGGCTCATGTGTAATATGTTTTGAAGCATGTTGTAAACTGTAAATAGGCTTATTTTGAGCCCTTATTCAACATTGTAGAAGGGCTCATCACTGTTGAGTCCTCCATGTGCTACTTGCTTTGATATGCATATTTTAGCCCCATTTTTGCATGATTTATTAGCCTGTTGAGCTTCTGTTTTTGGACCTTGGTCCAAACTAAAAATGGCCTTGTTTTGGCCCCCTCTCCATGTTTTATTAAGGGATTATTGCTGTTTGGAGCATCATTTGTATACTTTGTGTTGTAGCCTCTTTTTAGGCCATATCTTGCATTGCATTTTGAGCATAGTTTTACACTGTTTTGGGCTCGGCCATTAACTGTAAAAGTCATATTTCTGTCCCTCTTCATCATTGTTGAAGGGCCTTACCTGTTTGGGACCAGCATGTATCGCTTGCTTCTCTATCTCCATTTTGGCCCTTATTTTGCATAGCATTTTGAGCATACTTGTATCTGTTTTTGGGGTTTGTCATAAACTGTAAAACATTATATTTTTGGCCCCTTTTCAATATTGTAGAAGGCCCCTTCTCTGTTCAACAGAATCTGTGAGTTGCTTCATTATCTTGCTGTATGTTTTTGCATGCTAGTTTTGCCCCATTTGTGCTCACTGTTTGCCCTTTCTTAAAACTGTAAACATGCTTTTTTGGGGGCTTCCTTTCTTCTGTCTTTACACTTCATATTCAAATTATGCATGCATTGCATAGCTATAAGTCATTTCATGCGCCAAATTTCATGTTTCGGGACTTGTTCCATGCATTGGGTATCGCCATGTTTCGGGGCTGTTTTGCATCGCATTTTGCCTCTGAAATTTGCATGCTAGTATACCATTTTTCATGTTTTGCCATGCCTTGTTAGAGTGGCATTCCGTGCCTTAGGGTCGGTCCTCAGTTTGCGTGCACGTGTGCACGCATTTCGAATGTCTCATTTTCACCTGATGGCCTCCTATGTGAGTGTGGCTGATGTCCACTTGTGTTGGTGTAAGACCATTATGCATTGTGTATGCCATTCCATTTCATAGCATTGTGTATGCTAGGTTGTATATTAGTGCATTGTGTATGCCATGTTACCTCATGCATCGTATGCCATTTCATAGCATGTTAGGATGTATCTCAGCTTGCATTTCATGCATGTCATGCATATTGCATTGTGTTCGTGATAAGAGTTAGCCTGCATGGGAAACGAGGGCGTTCAGACCGAGCGATTTTAACATGTCTCAATTCCCTACCACCTATTAATTCGGATTACCCATGATGGAGTTAGGTTTTGTTAAGTTTTCATGTGCATTCATTCATTCCATATCGAAGTGCAATTCGACTTCGGCCATCACGCATCGAGATGCGTGATTGGTGGCACGAGGATCGAGGCATGCATACATTTGTAAAAATACATTGCTATGCCTCTTTCCCGCCTCTGCTGCAAAGAAAATCAAGAATCGCTAGCCTTCCGAGGGTTGGCGCTTTCCAAGAACGATTGCAAAACATAGGCTAATTGGGGCATCCTGGATTTCACAAGAAGGCCTCTAAACATACATCATTCATCGAATCAAGGCGCCCTCGCTTGCATGCCGCTTATTATTTTCTCGCTTAATTTGTAAATTAATTAGGAATTTGTACACATTTTGGACCGTATTATTTGGACTGTAATATTCTTTTATTCGCATCAGATATTTATTCTCTCTGGCGAGGGCATAATTGTAATAAGTGTGTGTGAGTGTAATGTATGTCTTCCAACCCCACGCCTTTCTTTCCTTTTATTTACCGCTTATGATGGTTAGATTAGGGCATATTTCAATTAGCATACAAGATGATAGCATGTTTGCATTCATTCATCTGCTTTTGCATACACTGCTCGGCAGATCATACTAACTGCATTTGTATTTCAATTACAAGTTGAATACATGTTAGTCAGAGCATCTCATATGCCATGTTTAGAATAGCCGAGAGCCTTTATAGTTTGCATTTTTGCATGTGTTGCATTAGGCATTTCAGATACTTAGGATCATGCATGATTTCTAATGTAGTTTCTGTTTTGGCTTGGAGTACTCGTTGAGTTTTTATGCTTTAGCATCCTTGCATGCGTGTGAGTATTGCCATGAATAGCATGCTTACCATGAGACTATGTGCTTATGTGATATAACTGCTTGGATGCCTGTGGGTGGAGGTTGGGTTACTTGGATTGGAGCAATTCATCAAATGTTTGTTTTAAGCCCACTAGATAGTGGCAAAACCATTATTTTCTAAGCCCGCCCGAGGGTGGAAAATCCACGTCTTAGCCTACCTGCGGGTAGCACCATCAAACCATTTTCAAACATACAAACATGAAATATTTTGTTCCAATCCAAGCGACTCAGTCTATACTTGCATGCTGTGCGCATCACATAGTAACCTAGGCTAATAATCGGAATAAGAACGTACAATGTTTTCAAAAATAGATATCATGGTTAGTAGAGGCCGGTCTCTGACCGGGCGAGCGGGGGTGCTCACGAAGTGACCTTCCCCAATTGTACCCAAGTTCCCGAGCCGAGGCAAATTTGGTGATGACGGACACGTGGCCTTAGGCAAACGAGTCAGGGTTTCCTAAATTTTCCAAAAATAAAATATTTAGGTGGCGACTCAGATCCGCAAAGTACCATGTTTGGCACTTCTTTTCAAAAATCTGTTTTCAAAACGATTTGCGGATTTGGACTCTTGGTTCAAGATTAAGAACTGCGGACACAAATTGAGTCCGAGTCAGAGCGAGGTCCCCACGCCTGCTCTACGCTTCGGCGACTGTTGGGGATTTAGAGAACTTGACTCGAACTCATGATAGTTGGTTTTGACTACACTTGTGTGTTTCTTGCATTGCATTTGCATTGGTGCGCCTAGGACACCGTGGTTTGCCATCTACTATTCTGAACGGTTTGTCGGAGGCTTGTCTTGTCAAGGCATGACCATAAGGTCGACCGGTTATGGGCTCGCCAAGATGGGAACACAAACCACGGTTTTATCGGGCACCCTTTTTCGACCATTCGACCTAGTGCATATTTGGATCCGAGTGACCATTCCAAACTAGGACAAAGTTGCTTACCGATGACAGTTGTTTGAAACCATTGTGTGTAGTGAAACCCTAGCTCCTGACAAAATAGGACAGGGAAACCCTACCCCAACATAGGGGTGTTTTGGCTCTCACTTGCTTGTTATGTGCTTTAGTGTGCACCTTTACAAGAATGCATGTATCAGTTTGCAAGTTTGGACATCAGGCCTGCGGGCACCAGTTCAGTATTTTGGGACTCAATTTACCTGAGGGTATCGGCAGGTGATGTAGATTTGGGCAGAGTTCAAGAGAGGGCACACTCATTCAAACTATGCTCAGATTCTGCTCGTGAAATCAGCCGAGATGTCAGTCCATTTTCTCTTTTGCTAGGTAGTCTTGGAACCATAGCTTCAGAAGGCTCCAATATCTCCCGGGTACACCGAACTTGTGTTGATAGACTTTTTCAGGTCAGAGATTCAGTTCAAGGGCAATCAGTGTTCCTTTACCAGAGGCAGGGTGAAAAGGTCGGTCAGCAGAGACCACTCAAGACAAGCCTACCAATTGCTGGTCTTTAAAAAGCCAGGTTGAGATTTCCTAGTCTACTGCAGAGATAGATATACTGGTGGTTCAATCAGATTAAGGCAGTATGGCAGGGATGGAAGAAATGATGCGACAGCTTCAAGAAAGTATGAAGCTTATGCAGGAGGACGCTGTCCGTCAAGCGGAATTTGCCAAGCAACAGGCCATGGTCATAGCCCAACAGGCAGAGACAATTGCCAGGTTAGAGCAGCAAACTGGAGTATTTACTTCACACCAGGCTCCTCCCCCACCAAGAGTTCCCATACTCGGGGAGGCAACCCACGTCCAGGATGATACGGATATTCAGTAAAGCCACTCCGCCTGTTCTACCCCGCCTATCTAAAACACCCACTAACCCACGGGACTCCTTTGAGTTCGAGACGGACCCCACAAAGATTGAAAGTGAGCAAGCTTGAGAAATTGTTCAAAAGTCTCAAGGGCCCGCCTATTCTCGATATAGAGGATGGTTATCTCGACTCAAGGTGACATTGCCGGAGCGATTTAAAATGCCGCATGTCGATCGATTCGATGGCTCTGAAGACCCAATGGTGCACCTCCAACTATTTTCTGATATCTTGTGGTCGATGGGTTTGACCACGTACCGGTTGTCTCTTTGGCGAACCATGTCCGGATAGCCGCGACCGTTATGTAAATTAGAGGACTCGTGAAATGGAATGGAAGAGTGGCCGAGGCTTTTATTGCTCAATACTCTTACAACACACAGATCGAGGTCACAACTCGTGATCTCGAAGTCACCCGCCAAGAACCAAAGGAGGTTTTCTCAGAGTTCGTGACGAGATGGAGAGCAAAAGCCTCAATGATGACCACTAGGCCCACTGACAAAGATCAGATTCGGATGATTGTGCACAATCTCCAGCCTAAGCTTATGCAGAAGATGATTGTTCTTCCCTTTCCTACCTTTTCAGATCTGCATGAGATGGGGGTTCAAATCGAGGATGCCATCAGACAAGGGATCTTTGCAGAAGATAATGAGCCTTTGAAGAGGAATGTTGCTCGTAGTTCCAATGCTACTACTGATGGTAGCACAACTGTGAAATGCTCAGAAGTAGATACTATCACCACTTCCTTTAATGGCCAAAAACCAACCACCTCAACTCGGCCCCAAGCCCGAAAATTCCATCCTCTTTACATGAGTCTCTCTCAAGCTTTGAAAAGTCATGAGAAGAAGGGCATCTAGAACTTCTAGAACCCCAACCCCTTACAAACCCTCTTCCACCAAGATATGACCCAAAATCAGGTTTACCATCAACAAAGACATATGATATTTAACTGCAGATCCGCCTCGTCATAAGATTCAGGATCTTATTGACGAAGAGACCCTAGCTCCACCAAAAGGACCTCGTTAATCGACCCGGCCACCTCTACATCTCAACCTCATCTATATATCGCCATCCACCTACGACTCAAAGATATATATCACCCCAAATTTCATCTACCCAAGCCCGAGGTGTTCATTCCAAAAGCATGGACTTATGCATGATGGATGCATCCGACCCCAATCATCTCAAACCCGTGAGCCCACTACTTCTAAGCTAAAGAGAATGATCGAAGATCTTCAAAGAACTGTGATGTATCTAGCCTGGGACATTGGCTCCATCGTTGACCACAAAGACATGCTAGAGTTTCACGACAAAAGGCTCCCCAATCTTGAACGTCAGTATTTGAGGAATGTCAATCCTCGCAAAGTGGAGGCAAGTGGAAAGAACAAGATAGAAGCGCATATGGATCCCCATGAACATCTTCGTTTGTTGAGGCTTTGAAAGCGAGGATCAACAAAGAGTAGTGCTCGCAGCTTGTTGCAAAAACTGTGGACGACATTTTCGCCACTCGGTCAGGCGCTTGAATCAAGGGCAAGCCGAGAAGGGTCGTTGTATCGTAAACGCCTTTTCAAATTATAATCCTCGCACTCTAAGAGATCAACAAACCAAAGCAAGACCGCCAATCCCTTTACTGGTGTGCCCAACAAAAATCCACAAACCTTGAAGTACCAACCTCGAGGTCAGAGGGTCTTCCATGCCCTCCACATGCCTTTGTCCAAAGCTTTCCAAATTCTTGCTGGACAAGGCCATCTCAAACCCCTTGAGCCTCGGCCTCTCCCAAATCCTCTTCCGGCTACACATGATGCCGCCCAGTACTGTGCCTTCCATCAGCAAACTGGCCATACTACCGACAACTGCTTCCGTCTTCGCCATGAAGTACAGGATCGATTTGGCAATGGGGTCATTGCCCCACCAAGCTCTGCAAGGTCTATCGGCACTGGATCGGTGAACTTGGG
This sequence comes from Camellia lanceoleosa, assembly GCA_025200525.1. Classification (NCBI taxonomy): domain Eukaryota; kingdom Viridiplantae; phylum Streptophyta; class Magnoliopsida; order Ericales; family Theaceae; genus Camellia; species Camellia lanceoleosa. The sequence goes on along the minus strand of CM045760.1, from coordinate 73,467,371 downwards.
GGATAATGTGATGTGATCGGGGGATGAACCATCTGTGGGTGGCACTCGATTAACTCAGACGTGGGAATGGCACGCACCGTCCTGAGCATTTGGCCAATGCTACATTCTGACTTGGGTATTGAGTCAGTCTTGTTGTTTTGTTTTGAGTCTGCCTTTTGTTTTGAGTCATTTTTTATACGAGTCGAGAGGGTCTGTCTTTTTGTCGAGTCGATCTGTTGTACAAAGGTCGGGTGATTCCGGGGAGGGGGGTGTTACCTCGGGCGTCACCATTTTGTTTTTGTGTTTGTCTTTTCGTTTTGTTTTGAGTCTATTTCTGCCTTGGAGCCAGTTACACCATCGATTCTCAATGAAACAATGGTTTTTCACGCTTTTGTGCTTGCTTCCGCTTGTGCCGCTTGTGCAGAGAGTTTGAACGAAAACGACAATACTTTTTGCTTCATCGCTCAGGCTCGAACTCATTGCATTGACCTAAGTTTTTCAAAACCTTTTAAACATCAAGGTGAAAACGAAGAGGAAGGAATTCTCGTGTTTGCAAAAATTTGATCAATCGAGAGAAAGAGAGGCGTTTCTAAGCCCTTAATGAATGAAATCATGCTTGTTAGCGTGAGTACCGGAAGGACCCTTGCTTGATTCAGACCGTTTCACACTATCTTCAACATGAGCGATTTGTCACTTTCTTAAAAATTTCAAAACAAAATGTTTTGCACTCCTGCGAAGACCTATGTGGAATCCTCTTGAGTTTGTGCACTTAGGATCGCCTCACCGAGACTCAACCCTTGCTTCCAAACCTTGAACTTGAATTAATGTTCAACGGTCAACTACAATGTGAGGCCTGTGTGGCCAGATTTGAAGCAAATTTCTAACAAGAGGCCAGAAAGTTGATCAAGAAGATCTAAGAAGCTTGCAAAGCTAGAACGTAGTACCCTTCGAACTAGGGGCAAAGATGTCGATGTGCTCAAGAGCCAAAGATGGATCCTTCGCAAATCGATACAACACCAATTTCTTGGATACGGATGGCTTCGAGATCCTAAAACCATTTGGCATGGACTTGTTACACTTTTACCCTTTGAGAGGCTCATTGGGCAAAAACCCGGAAAGGGCAACCCAGGCAAAAGTTAGAGCAAGAAAAGATATATACAAAAAGCCAAAAAAAAAAAAAAAAAAAAAAAAAAAAAAAAAAAAGAGAAAAAAGAAGAAAAGCAAAAAAAAAAGAATGAAAAAGAAAGAAAAACAGAGCTCGCAAGGTCGAAAACCCGCGACGGGCTCCTTGGCAAAAGTTAGAGCCAGAAAATGAGAGGTTAAATACCCGAGTGTACCTTCACCCCAAACTACGTAAGGCTTGATTCCCATCTTTGGGATACGTAGGAAACTTCATTCTGAAGTCCAGCCATGAAACACTTCAAATTTGATTGTGTCCATGCAATGGTTCTAGTCATTTTTGTCTTCACTGTACCCGAGAGTTTGGTTGCGTTCAGCACTCTGAGGACTGACTACAATGCGCTGTGGTGCCATTCAAACAAGGGGCAACTTTCCGTTGCCGTGCAGCTCTCTTCAAGCACGGGGCAGTTTTCCTTTGGATTCGAGGTTGCGCATCTCAAGAGTAGGTTTCATGCTCGTTGAGCAAGTCGCCGTTTGCAAAAATAGTTTTTGAGAATTTTTACTGAGGTTGACTAATTTTCTCGAAAATTGTTCCATTTTTTCCAAAAACTAGACCATTTCTTGGATCCAAAAAAGGAAAATTTTTAGTGCTCATAGCCTGACTTGCATGATTTCAAATCAAAAATTGAACAACCATGTTAATCTAACTCTCATGCGGGTCAAAACTGTTTTAGTAGAAAGCAAAGACAAAAATGGTCAAAATGATGAACTAAGGGCACAGTTGAGTCAGGTGTTCTGTCTTTTCCCCTTTGACAAAATACTTGCCGGAAAGGGCACTCTACTTGCCAAAAAAGGGCACAACCGGTTAACAACGGTGTCAAGGCTCTCTCACCTTCCAAGCAAATGAGGTATCAAGCCAAGTCGCGAAGCGAATCGAATGGGGCAAGATATTCCACTCCATCATCCGACAGATCATATCACGCCCAAACTTCCCAAAGAAACCAATGTTAGCTACAGATTTGCTACACACCCGCCAGAAGTTAACCCTTCTATGGGAGGAATTCACTAGTCAGGAGCTAAGAAAGAGAATCTAGTAGCATGCTAAGGGCAAGAGCCCACAACTTCATGCTTATCCATCAACCACCCAGAGGAGGGATTGAAAAATGAGAGATTGAAGAATAGAGAGATGTGCGATGAGAGAAAAAGTGAGAAAAGGGCTTTTTCAGAAAACAAGAGATTGAGTGCCGAGCGATGAGAAACACAAATAAGAAAGGGTGGGAAACACTACCCGGTGAAACAGTTCCCCTGCACGCCCGAAAGTGTCGCGGTCATTTTGTTTTATCTCGATTCTTGTTTTGAGTTGTTTTGAGTGTTACTCGATGTGTCTAGGTTATGTGCCTTTTATTTCCTTGTTGAGTTGTTTGGCTGTGTTCAGTCGTAGGCTCAATACCTGGTCGAAAACTCATCTCTCAATTTCAAAAATAAAATCATTTTGTGATCCGAGTGCCAGGCCGTTTCTCCACATTTGTGCAAAACAAGATTTGTTCTTTCATAAATCTACAGATCCACCCCGATAAGTGTGAACGGTAAAATAAGGACCCATCCGGTTACATGGGTTCTCAACTATAAAGCAAAAGAAAAGAGGGAAAATGGAAGCATCCGAGTGTGCTTCAACTTTAAAATTTCGTGATTGTATTCAGATGTACCTTTTAAGCCTTGTCAAGGTTCAAGTATGAGTGTGCCTCTATTTCAAGTGTAAGATCAAGCCGCTTCAAAGTTATGCACCCATCCACCGCATTGTTATGCACATTTCCACCGCATTGTCATGCACACCTTACTTGCATTTATTTGCATCTTGTGTTATCTTCTACCATTTATCCTTTTACGCCGAGCAACGCTTGGGATCTTATCTTAGGTTGCGCTAGCGCCAAGACTTGAGCGGTTGTTTTTGGACCTCTTCTCACGATTTCAAAGATGGTTAGAGTGTTCTTTTTCTCACACGATTTCGGGCGTGTTTGGAATTTATCCTGTGTTGCTTGTAGACGGTCAAGCGGGTTGTTTTCAGACCTCTTCTCACGATTTCAATGGTTAGAGTGTTCCGCTCCTCACACGATTTCAAATGGTTTGGAATTTATCCCGTTGCGTTGTAGACGCTACTGGTGGTCATTTTCAAACTTCTTCTCATGATTTCGTGGTTAGAGTGTTCTTTTCCTCACACGATTTCGGCGTGTTTGGAATTTATCCCAGGTGGCGTTGTAAACGCGCTGGGCGGGCTTGTTTTGACCTCTTCTCACGATTTCAACGTGGTTAGAGTGTTCCGTTCCTCACACGATTTTAGCGTGTTTGGAATTTATCCCAGGTTGCGTTGTAGACGCGCTGGGCGGGTTGTTTTTTTAGGATCTCCTCTCACGATTTCAGCGTGGTTTGAGTGTCCCGTTTCTCACACGATTTCAAAGGCTTTTGGATCTTATCCTCGGTCAAGTGTGTGCACTTGAGCAATTGTTTTGGACCTCTTCTCACGATTTCAAGGTGGTTAGAGTGTTCTCTTCCTCACACGATTTCAGTGTTTTGATTTTATCTTAGGTTGCGCTTGTGCACGACTTGAGCGGTTGTTTTGACATCCTCTCACGATTTCGTGGTTCGAGTGTTCTTTCTCACACGATTTCAAAGGTTTGAATTTACCATAGGTTGCATGGAACGCCTCGATTGATTTTCTTTGTTCTTCCTCCACTCACGAAGTCCAAATGGTTGGTGTACATCACCATTTTGCATCTATTGCACCTCGGCTGCATCGCATCTATTATCTATTGCATCACATCTATTACATCTATTGCATCATATCTGCTTTTATTGCGGTCTAGGGACCTTAAATCCTCTAAAGGTGCAATTCCTTTGAATTTGTCGCGTCTTAATGACTTTCGTGGTCCGCATAGCCACCGCCTGTTAGCGGTGAGTTCCAGGAGACCAACCGAGACGGTGGAAACTAGAGTTCGAATGGCTTATGCCTAGAACGCAAATGTTCGGATTTCGAGACTAAAGTCCGCTTTAAATACCTGTGGTATATCCTCGCTTGAAATCAGAGTGGCGTTTCCATAGATTGAGATAGCATCAGATGCGCCTCAATTTTGGATATCGATCCAACCTAGTCTCACACGGTTGGAGAATAGGGAAAGCCGCGACCATAGTCGTGGAGAAAAGTAGCACCTGTGGGTTCACCAAGAAGAAGCGAGATCCCCATCACCATGAGGCACGATATTGTATGTACGGTTCATTTGAAGTCAAGCACTGCGACGAATCACGCAGTATCGATTCCTCCGTGGTGAGACGTGACGAGAATTGAATGATTCTCCACATTCCTAGACTACATGAAATGTAGTTGTTGCTTTGCATTCCTACTTAAAATTGGTGCATCTGCTTAATATTTGTTTATTAAATTTTGTCGTGACTTGCATGATCATCAAGTTACATCCGCCTTGTGCATATCATTTTGCATTTTGCCCCCGTCTGGGCACGCCTGTAAGCACACCTTGTTTATCTCGCTTGTTTGTCTAAGTCTTCGGCCTTGTCAAAATGGGTCGCCTCGGCTTTGACATTCACTCCCGCCACTTGTGACTTTCGAAGTTCTCACAAAGAGGGGCAATCAGAGACACCCTATTTTTGACCGACCTTAAGACTCGACATCACCGATTGAGCTTGGTGATGTTGCATATCGTGCTCGCCCAGAGGTTTCAGAGTCTCACCGTGAGTCCCGCCTCCAGACTTTCTAAGTTTTTTCGTGCCTTTGCCTCGGTTTATAACCAGGCTCGGTTTTCTCTATTTCTCTTCCCGAAGGGAGGGAGAGGTCTCGTAGACCATCTCTCAAATGGCCGTAGGCTACATTTCGTGGTCGTAGGCCATTTTGCCCGTTTGGAGTCCGATTCTCGCTTTTGAGCCACCAAAGCCGAGCGCCTGCCGAGACCGCTTAACCACCTCCGCTTGTTCGGGTTTTTGGCATGCATCTCATTTACTCCTTTTAAGGGACACTGAGGTCCGAGCCAACCGTGGTTGAACACCGCTCTGCTTAACAGCTGGCTGCCTTGACCTGCTGCCCCGAACTTTCATTTTGCATCGGCTGCTCATTTTGGCAGTGGACCTCTGCTTCATCACCAAGAAGGTCATAGAAGGGTGGAGGCCAATAATTGTTCCAAAGAACCAAGCTATATTCCTTCATCGCCTCCGCCGCCTGCTTTTCTCACTTCAAAGTCAATCTTGACCATCCTTTGGCCATTTTCTTCAATCCTAACCCCATATTTGTGATGTACACATCTGGGAGGCCACCAATATTTGGTGGCCAGCCCAAGAATTCCATTTGAACCTTGAACCCCTTTGAAAACTGGGTTGTTCTCTTGGTTTACAGTTGCCAATTTTTTACCACAAGGCTGTGTTGAGAACACATGGGAGGCCACTAATATGGCATGGCCGGCCACTAATATTCATTGACTTTTTTGCCCCTTGGCCGGCCAGCCATGGGGAGGGCCGGCCGGCTACTTTCAAGCTCAAAAACCAGCCGGCCTTGCTCCTTGCTGCAGGTACATCTCAAATATGCATCTCATTTCCCCCCAGATTTGGTATCCGGGGGGCTGCCATTTTGGGGAAACTGAGTTGTTTCCTTTTTTCCCCTCTTCGCTTATATAAGCCACCTGTGTCTGGTTTTAGGGGTCGAAAAAAACACCTTTGAGCTCCTATATTGTATCTCTCTCCCTCTATACTTCCAAGCTTCAAAACCTCCTAAGTTTTATAATTTTTTCACCACCACCTAGCACCACACCACCACTCCATTCCAAAGAAGTTAGGAGGGTCTTCAGAGGCTAGGAGGCAGCATTTGGTCCAAAGGCGCCCAAAGACTTGGTCTACAAGGGTGAGCAACATTTCCTCTTTTCTAGCTCATTTTTGCAAGTTTTCTTAGCCCTTCTTGCTTGTATATTTGAGCTCCGGCCAAAACTGAAAGTAGTATTTTTTTGAGCTCTATTTCATCTTTCATTAAGGACTTCTTACTGTTTGAGGCCCCCATTTTGCACTTGCTTCATTATCCCTCTTGTATGCTTATTTCTTGTGTAGTATTTTAGGCTCATGTGTAACTGCTTTTGAAGCATGTTGTAAATTGTAAATAGGCTTATTTTGAGCCCTTCTTCAACATTGTAGAAGGGCTCATCACTGTTTGAGTCCTCCATGTGCTACTTGCTTTGATATCTATATTTTAGCCCCATTTTTACATGATTTATTAGCCTATTGAGCTTCTGTTTTTGGACCTTGGTCCGTACTGAAAATGGCCTTGTTTTGACCCCTTTCTATGTTTCATTAAGGGTTTATTGCTGCTTGGAGCATCATTTGTATTTTAGGCTCATTTGTTGTTGTTGTTGTTGTTGTTTTTTTTTTTTTTTTTTTTTTATTTTAATTTTCGCTTTGGATTTGGCTTTTTTGCTAACCTTTTTTTTTTTTTTGATTTTGGGTTTGGATTTCGATTTTGCTTAAATTTTTTTATTTTAGGTTTTATTTTGGCTTATTTTGGTAAAAAATATTTATTTTTTTATTTTTTTATTTTGGGTTTGGATTTGCCGTTTTTTGCTTTATTTTTTTATTTTTTTTAAATTTATGTTTTTGTCATTTTTATTTTTTTTATACATTAATTAGTTCTTGTTTTTTAATTTACGTTTTTTGCCTTATTTATTTTTATTGGTATAAAATAACGTTTTTTTTATTTATGTGTTTCATTTATTTGTTAATTACGTGGCTTAATGGTAATTTATGTTTTTATATATATTTTTAATATATTTTTGATGTGTTTTATTTCAAAATGGGTTTTCATGTATTTTATTTATTTATAAATTACATGGCAAATGGTAATTTATTTTTTTTTTCTTTTGGATGAGTCTTATTTTTGTTGTTCTTTTTTTTTTTGAATTTACGCTTTTGTATTTTTTTTAAATATTTTTGAATGAGGCGTATTTTTTTTTAAATAATTTATGTATTTTAAGTTTTTTTTTTTTTACAAATGGTTTTTTCATGTGTTTTTTATTTTATTGTTATTTTAATTTTTTTTATTTTCTGTGAAATGATAAAAAGTGAGGTTTTATTTTATTGTCCTGCCTATTTTAAATAATTTAATTTAAATTTAATTTTAAATATTTAATTTAATTTAATTTAATTTTAATTTTAATTTTAATTTTAAATAATGTAAATAATCTAACAAATTTAATAAGCAAAAGTTAAAATAAATATTCAAAAATTTAAATCGTAAAAATTTAAATAATTTAAATATTCAAAAAAATATTATAACAAAAATATCTAAATAAATTAAATATTTAAAAGATTTAAATAATCTAAAATGTTAATATTTTTATTTTATAAACAACTCTACACTTATATCGTAATCAAACACAAAAATAAAACTCAATTAGTAAATTATTTTTAAAAACTCATAACCAAACACATAACTCAAACTCATACTACTTTCACAACTCTACACTCAAATCAGAATCAAATACATAATAAAAAAATTAAAATATTTAAAAATATTTTTATAAATAGATTTTTTATTTATTTTTATAAAATATTTTAACAAAAATCAAAAAAAATGTTTTTAATTTTTTTTTCAACGTCCTATATTTTTTGGGAATACGTGTTTTTGGGAAGTGATGTGATATTTTGTGAAACGCCGAGGTGATGCCCTCTCTCGATGGGGGTAATTTTGCAAATTTACCTTCACAATGGCTCTGCTAAGAGATTGCCTCCTTGTCCCTATGTGGCTAAAATCAACTTTTTGTCCTTACATGACCAATTTAGCCCCAAAAGTCCTTTCCAAACACCACC